>JAHWFP010168647.1:1182-11384 GCA_023313725.1 Lithobius niger | reverse complement strand
TTCTCAGAGTCCATTGATTCTGGGGCAGCCAGCTCGTATCCAGGGCATTTGTTACTATAGTCCCACCGCCGTCGGTGACGATGTCTACTGCAATGCTAGAGATTGCAGGTAATATACATTTTCGTCGGTATATAGAAACATCAAAATACCAAGGGCACCTGGTCAATTTTGGTTTCTATTACCTTCCCAAAAATATATATTACCTGTACCCACCCTGGCCTCTCGTCTTGAGTTACCATAGTAACAATTAAGTGTTGTGAAAGATGAGACAAGGTTAGAACCAACAACTATATAGGAGGACTGCGTCACACATGTGCAGATGAAAGGCTTCCAAGCTGGCAGGGAAACCAACAAATTCTTCTGTAAGGGAATATAGCGTTAGGAGAAGGAATGCTAGAAATTGTAGGTAATGAATATTTTCGGTTAGGTAATAGAAACCGATTGATGTTCAGTTATGCCTAAAATTAACGCAATACCAAATAAAATTAAAGCCAAATAAGTGTCCAACACTCAAAATTGCCGGAAAGG
Organism: Lithobius niger; assembly: GCA_023313725.1. Taxonomy (NCBI): domain Eukaryota; kingdom Metazoa; phylum Arthropoda; class Chilopoda; order Lithobiomorpha; family Lithobiidae; genus Lithobius; species Lithobius niger. Next base: position 10,856 of record JAHWFP010168647.1, on the reverse strand, counting down.
CACTGCCGGAAATAAGAAAAAATTTAAATCCGGTTTGCATTCTCAACCTCTTGTTGTGAAAGCCAGCGCAGCGGATAGCACTGTTCTAGCTAACCACTGACCTCTGATATTAGCTTGCCTCTGAATTGGACACTGGACTTATTTTTAAAATTCCATAATAGTTAGACGCCTCTGAAGAAAAGATAAACTGTGGAAACTTGTGATTCCAGCCCCAAATAATGCACCAATGTTCACTTAAGGAACCCAAACTCCCCCTCCCCCCACTCTATTCCCATGGTTGACATACTTTTATTCTTTTAGGTGCCAATGTGCCGCCGTGGGATATGTATAGTCTGCCAGTACGTGGTGCCCTGCGGCGATGACGTAATAGTTTATAACAATTGGCGCTGGCAGATTGGGATCAAGTTGCTCGTGGTACAGTTGTGGTTCAACCTTATGACATCAGCAGCGCCTCAACATTTGTATACATCAGAGACATTTACAAGATCAGGAAAATTTTCCAACATCCTCCTCCAAAACAGAGAACTCTCGGATTCAGCAACACAAGTATCAAAAAGAAAAAATCAGACAGATTTTAAACTGTGTAGCGATCATTAAAAGCTTTTAATAAAAATAATTATTTACATTCTAGACGTTTTCAATTACTGGTCCTGTAAAATATTTCACGAGAAATGCGAATACTTTCGTTCAGAAGGTTTTACACATGTTAAGTGGCATTGCAGAAATATTCATAACGCAACCTCATGTAACATTCAACAGTGTTGACACGTGGGGATCGTACACAAATGACGTCACACAAGGCGGAATTCTAAGTGTGATGGTTTCGGACAAGGATAAGAGGTGGGCACATAATCTGTGATATGAGGTTTTTTTTTTATGGTGAAATGTTTTTATAAATTAAAGTTTTTTTTAAAGTAAAAATCATTTCACACAACTCCAAAAAAAACGAGTGAAAAATAACGATTTCCATTGGTCCGAATATAAGAAAATGGTATTTCTACCAGGGTAAGGTACTTACCCACAGGGGAAATGAAGTTCTCCGAGTGGAGAACGACAAAGTCTGTGTTACGTATGGGATCTCCCGCTTACCAATAAGCACTTTGAACCTACGTCACACTGCACAAATTACGTCAGGAATTTATGCAAAACTATGCAACTACCGTACCGAGTCCCCTTCGCTCCTTTCCTACCTCCTAATTTCCACTCTTTCCAATAAGTATTTCCGTGCAGGGAGGTGGGCGGGAAATTAACCTAACACAGACTTCGTCGTTCTCCACTCGGAGAACTTCATTTCTCCTGCGGGTAAGTTCCTTACCCTGGTAGAAATACCATTTCTCCTTCGTGGGTCACTCCTTGTCTGCGTTACGTGTGGGACAGATTCATGCTAGTGCCCAGCTTAATTACAAAAGGAAATCTTACCTCAAGACAGTGCCATTGCCACTACTCGTCTGGGCCGGGTTCCACCGGCTGCTTCGATACACCAGGCCGCCCACGGCCCCCAAAATTCCTGCATCCATGCACCTGTGTATGGGTCGGAGAGCAGATCTAGATGGGTCGGCAAGGCGACAGGGCCTACTATCCCCAGCTCCCGGAGTAGTAGAAACCATGCTGCCGTAGACCACTCCAGTGTAACAAGAATCGCCCTACCAATACGGTCGCACAACATTTTCTGGACGCACATCCCCAGTACTGGACAAGGGGGAAACGGGTAGGCGTGCAAACCTGACCACGACACACTGAAGGCATCAACGACCTCCGCTCCCGGACACTTGCCCCAAGATGCAAACCTGCCTAGCTGCGCCGACAAATCAATGTCCGGCCTGCCAAACCGTTTACACAGGACATCAAACACTACAGGACATAGCTTGAAGTCAAAATTGTCTATGAACGTGCGGGACAGCCGGTCCGCCACCGTATTGACCACCTCAGGAATGAATACTGCTTCTATGCTGCTCTGCAGGTGGTCCTGCCAGACCCACAACTGCCGAAACACTGCTGTTAATGTCGGGGAACGAGTTCCACCTAGCCCCTTAATGTACGCCACTGCTACCATACTGTCCGACAGGACCCTGATGGATTGGTCCCTTATGAGGTCCTGAAAGGACTGAAGGGCCCACAGAATTGCTAGTAGTTCCTTCACATTGATGTGCAACGGAATCTCTTCTGCTACCCAACGGCCCTGGGCCTCCAGTTCGCCCAGCGAGGCTACCTAACCAACGTTGGATGCGTTGGTAAAAATTATTGTTGTCGCCTTGGGTAGCACCCATGACTGGTGCACTGATTCTGCGCCTAACACTGTCTCCCACCAGAGCAGGTCTTGACGAGCCCCGCGACAAACAACCACCACGGGCACCGTCTCTGGTCCCATGCCAACAAATCGCCCTGCTGAAATCAGACGTGTAAACGTGCACCTCTCAGCATGCAAGACACGCTCTCAGTCAAACCCAACAACTGCCAAAGGTCACTCACCGTCACCGTATCTTGAGACAACAACTTGCGGATGCTGCACAACAAACAGACTTGTTTGCAGTCCGGCAGTACGAGGCACCCTACCTGCAATTCCACCATAATACCTAGAAATATTAAGCGCTGCGTGGGCACCAACACACTTTTTTCGTAATTTGGCAAGAATCCTAACCTCACCAGTGTTCCTAACGTATGCCGCACACACCAACATACCCGCTCCCTCGAGCGACCCAGGATGGCAAAATCATCAAAGTACATGAAGACTAATCTACCCTTTAGTCTGAGAAAACGGCGCACTGCCGAAACAAAAGTCATGAAAACACTTGGAGCCGAAGCCAAACCGAAGGGAAGCACTTTAAAACGGTATAGAAAACCCTGCCATGAGAACATCAAGTATCGTCTTGTACCCTCTGCTACAGGGACTGCATAACAAGCTTGTGACAAGTCAATTTTTGCCATGAACCAACCGACTTCTAAACTTTTTACCACTATGCACAATGTGTCCAATACAAGCTTTCCTCCATGCACGTGATCGTTTAACCGCTTCAGGTTTAATATAATTCTGAATGAACCATCTGGTTTCCCCACCGGAAATATTGGTGATATAAAACCAACGGAGCCACTGTGAACTACTTCGATCACCTCTTGTCCCAACATTTCTTCAAACTTAAGCGATATTCACGCATCAATCAACTCCCCGGACATACTGCTAAGTGGGGGCGGAGGAAGGGGCCACACCTCGCCCTACAACAATACACAGCACAGGCCTAGTTTCACACCCGACAACATATCAATAATTCGGGGCGACGCTCCAATTGCCCTCCAGGCATCTTCACGGTCCAACAAGCCTGCTGCTTTCCATTCGGTGGCAGCCATCATGCAAACCCCAAAACGTCTGCGTTAATACTTTCTCTTGGCAATCCTCTCTCTCGCATCAGCCAGACTAAGTCGTACACGTGTACGGAATTTCCTAAGTTTACCTCGCACACGTGTGCGGATTTATCCGTTTCGATAAATATACGATTTTTCCAAATATCCCCTGGCCTTCGTACAATTTTTAAGCATGAAAAATCAGCCAACGCCTCACAACATTTGCGGAATCAAATGCACAACGCTTCGCACCCTTGCGGACTTCAACACCACGCAACATTTGCGGGATTTCAACGGCACGTGCCGTATGTTTTTACTTTCGTTTGTGCTCCGACACAATCTGATGGACCCGAATTACACCACAGCAACCTCAATTCCGACCAGGCCCGGACTGGCCACAGTACCAGGATGCCAATGGCACATGGGCCCTCCCTTAGATTCGTAAGGGAGCCTTTTCAGACTTTATTCTTCCCAAGTGAAATGTCTGTTGTTAATAAATTTTTTTTTCGTTGCTGTTTCCTGGTTGGTCTTAAAATCTAGTTCTTGCCCTGATCACTTCACAGCTGTTTTTAAATTACTAAACCAGATAAAGACAACTTAGAGACTGGTCATTATTTATCGCCGCGAAGGGAAAAGTCGTTTTTGGACCTAAAAAATGACACTTTCAGTATTCAGTTTCTAAAAATGCCTCAGCTTCTCTCCATGATGTGTGTGTTTACCCAGTTTTGAAGCTGTCAGTATCACGGCTACCTACTGTAGTTTTTTCAATATACATTCTAGAAAAGCCGCGACTCCTGGTTCCTTGGTTTCTTCTGTCTTTCAGGTGCTGATTATTTTAGGGATATGGGCATATAGGAAACAGTGCGTTCATCATTCTTATTGTATTAAACTCGACACATGATGGGTGTAAGGACCATTGGTGTTATATGGAACATTTTTCACTCAACCTTGTGATTTCGTTAAAAACGAGGCACAGTTTCCTGACAAATACTGGTCACTGGTAACTTGTCAGTGAGGAGTGCTACTTGCATAATTTGACTACAGGAAATCATCTGCAGACAGTCTCAATAGTCATACGCAAAGTGCATTTTTTGAATGGGAGGGTTTCACATATTTTTGGTCCCTGATCGGGGAGATCAAACTTTTTTTAGGGTTTTGAAGGAAGAGTCATTGAAAAGTGGTAGTAATATTTTCATTCCCCTCCCCTCCCACGACTATAAATAATAACTAGACCTTTATAAGCTTGAATAACCCCCCCCCCCCCACACGGATTGTGTTTGGGGGCCTATTAAACGTCATGGCACCTAGGCCTTAGGATTGCCAGTCCGGGTCTGATTCCAATGTTACTCACCGAACAAAAGGCTTTTCCCCGCAGATTTTCCCTCAACGATTGTCGGCCCACCACCTGGCCGGCACCATCTTGGTTTGAAAATAGCATCCAACCAGTCTCTTTCGTTACAAATGGAAGAAAAGGCAGCTCGCGCTGTGTAATACACTTTAGGCTGCGCTAGTACTGACACTTCAGAAATTGTTCACTGTTAGTGATTTAAGAAAGTAAATATTATCGAAGCACCACTTCCAAACGACCTTTTCGCGCCAGCGGCAAGCAAAGAGTGGCAATTAGGAGGTAGGAAGGGAGGGAAGGGGACTCGGTAGGGTAGTTCATAGTTTTGCATAAATTACTGACGTAATTTGTGCAGTGTGACGTAGGTTCAAAGCGCTGATTGGTAAAAGGGAGATCCCATACGTAACACAGACGAGGAGTGACCCACGAAGGAGAATTAGCAGTTTTCCTGAAATATTTCCATTATCATAGGTGAAGGAAGGTACTCGTGGGGGGAGAGGGAGCCGCCATCCTTTTGTAGGAGGGGGGGGTGGGCGAAGGAGGTTGAAAACGTTGTGACATTATTGGATTTTGAGTGACGTCATTTCACACGTAATAATTCAAAGCATGTTAAGGTCGAACCGTACCATACCTTACCACGCCACGGCAACTTGGAGTATGGCCTCGTCTGGCGCACAGGTGATGATTTTAAATGTAGTAACCTGATTTGGCGGGCTAAATTTTAACTCCGAACTGCTCTTGATCAAGTCTCGTTTTCTCCTTCTCTACTCCCTTCCCTCCTGGCTTAACACCAATGTTTGATTTCGCGTTTCGTAGCACTGATTGGCAGGCCCCCTTCGGCTTTCACAAACAAATAAAGCCTGCCATGCCGAGCTGTGCCGTGGGGTACCGTACCGAGCCGCCCACGTTTTGAAACGTGGCCAAGCTGGCCCTCAGAATTGTGGCCCACTTCTGTACAGCACGCTAAAATTAATAAGGGTTTAAATGAAATAGCACGGTTCGGTATATGGCATGGCACGCTTTATTGATTTCGTGTGTAATAAATATTGCGAACGGCTCCCATGTACCAGGAGTCGAAATGTGGTGAAAAGCCAATAGTAACAACTTTTTGTTTCATCAATTTATCTGAGCCTTAAGTCGTCTTCTGAAGGAAATAGCAGCCCATATTGGATGAACCGGCTCAGTTTTGAACCTTATGAAGCATTTTAGAAGCTGAAGGAAGTGTACGCGGCTTGTTACTATTAGCTTATTCAAAAAATGTCGAACCTGAGTGATTGCTTTCGGCCTAAGAATTATGTAAAATTGTTAGGCCGAAAGCAATCACTAACACGCGATGGAGTAAGCATGTGCTAAAAAAGGAAGGAAGGAAGTATCGCACAAGGGAAATCTAGAAATATAAGACTGAGCTAAACCATGCGCAACGGCTGTTTGCTGTGACGTCACCATAAGTTAGCCAATGACGAACGAGAACAACGGCTGTTTGGCCGTCTGATTGGACTAGCCCAGTCACGTGATGTGCACGTCACAGCAAACAGCCATGGCGTGTGGTGTAAGTCTAATAAATTTTTAATAAATACAGATGCAAACCTATTTACGTTGCCTTTTGGACCTGTCAGACTGCCTGAGCGGGAATTTAAACCCTTTCACCTTTGAGACCAAAGACTGGAGTCCTGCCGCTAAGCCGTAATGAAACGGCCAAAAGTAAACATCCGTAGGCAACATTTAACACGTGCACGTACATATGAAATTTTAAGCAAGTTTTAAATATTTTTTTGTTCAAAGCTTTTGTTTGATAAAGCTGCTAGGCGAAATATAGAACGTTTAGCCTCGATACACTTTCCAATCGCCACTGGAGGGACGCTTGTTTTGCGTGGCACTCAAGTGAACAGAAAGGAACACACAATAAAGCTCAATCAGGAACAAACAGGACGGAAAGCCAAGTCGGCTCAATAAGTGATAGGTTTGTATCTGTATTTATTTATTGCTTATTGAGCCGATTTGGCTTTCCGTCCGGTTATCCCCGATGTCATGCTTTATTGTGTGTTCCTGTCTGTTCACTTGGTGTGAGGCGTGCTAACAAGTACCCTCCAGTGGCGATTGGAAAGTTTTTGCATAAAATATGTTGCGGGTTAAACGCTACCTGTGGGCGTTTTCTTTTGGCCGTGTCATTATGGCTGAGCGGTAGGACTTCGGCCTTTGGTCTTAATGGTCGAGGGTTCAATTCCCGCTCAGGCAGTCTCACATTTAGGTCCAAAAGGCAACTGAAATAGGTTTGCATCTGTAGTTATTTTTCACTACTAATCGAGCAGGTTTGGCTTTCCGTCCTGTTTGCCCTGCATTATAATACACATTGTAGAGTTGATAAACTAAAGTTTGCGAAAGGAGAAAAATAATAAATACAGAACGAAAAAAAAATAATACCTGTAATTATACAGATATCGCATTGTACAATTTAGACACTACTTACAGTTCACGTATAAACAACGAGGCTCACACACTTCAGTCAGCATGAAAATATGTCATCGCACGATTTAAATGGATTCTAAAAAGTCTCTACTACTGCACTTCTGTGGCAGTTTGAAGCCTTCTAGCGATACATAGGTACAAAATTAAATGCTGTATTTTCGTAATGAAGTCGACGAGCGACCTTCTAATTTTTTAAAACTTTTTTTTATTTTAATTTTTTTTAATTTTTGGAGCTTCTCGTATGGGGCGCCGTTTGGGACATAATTACGTTGCTTAAAATGTATATAATGTGGCGAATATATAAAATATTTTCCATATATTTAAATATTTTATATGTGGACAATATTTTATGTATGGGACATAATTTTATATATGTTAAAATATTTATGTATGTGACAAAATGTGCACAAAACATTTTATATATTCGCCGCATTATATATATTTTAAGCAACTTAATTCCCAAACGGCGCCTCATATTTCTCGAGTGGCGTCATCAAATTTTTAGGTTCCATCAATGGGAGGGTCTCAAAAAGTACTGACCATACTGGAAAAAAGTCATTGTTGGACCTCAAAAATGACACTTTCAGGACTCGAAATGTCTAAAAACGTCTGAGCTTCTGGGGGGGGGGGGTCCCCCATGATAAGATTTTTTATAAAGTTTTGACGCTGTTAGCACCAGTATAACAAGTATGGTTTTTTTCAATAAATATTCCAGAAAAACCTTGTCCTCCTGGTTTTTTGGCTTCTTCTGTGTTTCAAGTGATGACTACACTGCAAAAATGGCGTTGCGAGTTATAACACCTACATAATCCTAAAACTCGTTATAAGGACGCTCTTGGTCTTATAACGAGGTTTTAGGCGTTGTAAAGCACAACGTCTACAAACGCAACGTCTAAAATCAGTATTCCAAGGACGAATATTTGTAGATGTTGCATGTTTAAACGTCTATAGAATAGGTGTTGTAAACCACAACGTCTATAAGTGTTGTAACCCACAACGTTTACATGTGTTGTAAATCACAACGTCTATGCATGTTGTGAACCACAGCATTTGTAGGTGTTGTAAATCAAAACGTCTATAGGCGTTGTAACGTACAATGTCTATAGGTGTTGTAAACCACAATGTCTATAGGTGTTGTACCCCACAACGGGTATAGGTGTTGTACCCCACAACGGGTATAGGTGTTGTAAACCACAACGTCTATACGTGTTGTAAACCACAGTGTCTGTAGGTGTTGTAAATCAAAACGTCTATAGGTGTTGTAACGTACAATATCTATAGGTGTTGTAAACCACAATGTCTATAGGTGTTGTAACCCACAACGTGTGTAGGTGTTGTAAACCACAACGCCTAAAATACCTAGTAAGGCACTGAATGACGTTACAAATATAATTATGAGTAAACATTCTGCTTAACAAAATACGTCAAGGATGACTTTTCAAGTTTTAGATATTTTGTTATAGTCCATCTTTGAAAAGATTTTCAGTCTTTGGCTGAAAATACTGTCGACTAAATTGTGTTTTTATACCAGTTTGGTAAGTAAAATTGTGCCTGGATTTTATTGTTCAGTTAAGTTGTTGGTAATAATTTAATAATGCCAAACAAAATTGCTGTCCTTTAGTTTTACAGCCAAACTGCAGCCTTTAAGCTGTGTCTGATTTTTTATTTTTATATTGCTTAAAAACTGTAGTTAAACCATTTCTGCGAAAACCGGAAATTCAAATGGTAAACGAGTGGGTAAGCTGAATCGCTAACAGAAGCCTCGAGTGAAGCAGTATACTATTGCACAGTAACTCTTTGGTTAAGTTTGGTACTGATGTGTAGTTAAACCATCAATATCAGTAAATGTTTGTCTTCCCCCTAATTCATTTAAAACGTTTCTGACCTTAGGGACGAATTAATAAAACGTACCCAAGCAATCCGAAAACTACAACAAATGTACAGTTGCGTCTGAAAGTGGTGGTTTAACAATAATTTCTTTGCATCGAAATCTCCGTTTATTCGGTGTGTTTGGACAATGCAGTCAGCTTCTTGACTCTGACCCTCTTTTGTCCCGTGGGCTTGTAGGGTGACCAATCGGATGGAGCTCTTCGCACCGACTTATTAAAATAACAAAAGAAAAATATATGACTTACAGCATACCACTATAAAGGCGTGCGTTGTAACGTCTACTGGAGGTGTTGTAAATCATAACATGTTGTGACCACAACGTGTTGTAAAAAAGGATACAAATAGGTGTTGTGATAGACGTTGTGATTCACAACGTCTATTTTTACAGTGTATGTTACGGATGTGGACATACAAGCAAACAGTGCGTTCATCATACTTATGATATAAAACTCGACACGAGCTGTGTGTGAAGATCGGTGTTTTATAGATAATTTTTGACTCAACGTGTTTTTTCGTTAAAGACGAGGCACGTTTTCCTTATAACCAGTTGTAACTTGCCGGTGTGGAGTGTTGCTGGTGTTACTTAATTTTGGTGGTCACATTTTCATTTCCTCCACCCCCCGCCACTCCCCCCCCC
>JAHWFP010168597.1:0-11930 GCA_023313725.1 Lithobius niger | reverse complement strand
GAGGAGCTGAGACAGTCTCTCAGTGTTAAAAATAAGGACATCATTGCAATTCACTCTTGTCACAACAATGTGGCGTCAGGGCTTTCACACACTGTACCTCTGCAATAACTAAATGTAGGGAGGAGCTGAGACAGTATCTTTCGGTGCCACAGTACGGTGCGTTGTAGGGAAGGGCCCACTGGGTGCCCTCATAGCTTACTATCCCTACTGGACCAGTGTCCAACATTGAGCCTTGATAAAACACGATTTAATTCGGTAAGTTTCTGCTCGAAAGTGTCGCGAGAGAAAACTGGTAAATAGCAATCTGGTGAGCATGCCAACTGACACCTAGGCTATAATGGTGGCATTTGGAGGGAGTCGGAAAAAGTAGGTCGCTGACAGAACTGAGTGCCATTAAGCCGTCAATACCATGAGAAGCTTCCCCTGAAGCAAAGCCTGAGATCGTCCATCTTGGTCGCATACAGCGAGTTATTGTAGTAATAAATCGAAGAGAATAAAGCCAATGAACATCCTAAGCATGCACAATCAACGATGGTTATGCAAGCAGCGCGTCCACACACACAGCATAGGCGTGAACATGATAGTGCCTCCTGGAGGTAGGACTTAGTTCCTAGGTGTGCTCCAAAGGAACGACTTTCACTAAGTAACAATGATGAACCTTGGGGTGCCTCTCCCCCTACCAGTAATTAGGACTTCATCAAGGGCGCGCGACCTAATTGCCGAATACGTCGGAATGCACACAACAGACCACAACAGCAGGATGGATTCCAGCAGAATGCAAACTGGCGATTCCAGCAGTGACAGTTCCAAATACGACGAGAAGACAGTTCAACATTTACAGAAGCAGGGAACGTATGCAACTCCACAATTTTAATTCCTTTCCAGCCTCCGAGCTGGCTGTTAAAATTCAGAATAGGTGTCAACAAGATCACTGTGTAGATATTGAACTGCACTGCTCCTTTCATTGAACCAATCAAAACATTCCTTAAACATCTCGCGTGATTGCAGAGTGTTGACCCATCTTGTAGTTCATTCTTTGTTGTAGCTTACCGACTTTTGACTTACCGACTTTTGAAAAGTGCTAACTGCTCATCCACAAAGGGCAATAATAATGCTGCGTCTTTTAAAAACCTGGTGAGCTTGTAGGCTGCTGGGATATAGAGTAACCAATGGCAGAATCACTGTCGTTGTCAGAATCAAGTTGTCCAAGTTTTCGTTGGAAGGCTTCCACTCCCCACCAGACTTCTGACCTCTTCGAGTATGTGGTCTCCAGTTCCTCAGCTTAACTGGCTTCTCTCCGTTTCCGGTTGGGTGTTCGGTCAGAGCCAGCGTAAGAGTTCTGTTGGAGACAATTAACAGTCCCCTGACGGTATGACGATGATTGTTGCAGGTGGTCCCTTCCTATCCATGTTGGTGAGGTGCCAGTAGGGGTATCATTCTTTTTGCTTCCTGCCGTGAGACTAAATAACCTCTTCTAAACCCTTTAAGGCACTTTGTAGACCAACGGAAGCTTTCTGGCTTATCTTTTTTTGTCATTGGATAGAATTTGCTTCCCGATTTTTACGAGTTCTCCCACTTTCTACGACGTCTTGGAGTGATGCTTGTTATTTTCAACCTGGTGGTTGATGGAAGCCTCATCAAGGTGCTTGGCAGCAAGATCCAGTGTCCTACTTCATTGTTGTTGAGTCCTAGGCTTCATTTGGTAGTGTTACAAGCATTCGTGGTGTGCTCGGGTTTCTGCTGAACAGACATGGCGTCTCTGGTGACATGAGGTGTAGTACTGGTGACGATCTGCAGTGTACACAAGAGCAGACCCCACGACTCTCATGCATCCTGGAGAAAGGCTCGCAAACATCGCTATATAATTTTTATCGCCCTCTTAGCCTGTATGTGGTGAGTAGTTGTCCTGTGGTGTTTGATGCAAGATATTTCCAGAACTTCCTCAAAGACCTTCCCCACAAAAGTTTGACCATTGCTCTGCAGGATTACTTCCTAATAAACTTCCCGACAGCAGTCTTTCCTGTAGTGCGCTTGGCTGGCACGAGCTACAAATACTTGGTAAAATAGCCCATCATGACCAGGATATATTTATAATTACAAACACATGTGAAACGGTTTAGTCGGAATTACTACCTGCATGTATGTGGCCAGCTTTTCTCATCTGCGTTGTCCTGGCTAGCTGACAAGTGTGGCATGAACGAACATGCTACTTGAAGACAGTGAACATCTTAGACCTCTGCACAATGGCACGCAATCTCTGCGATGATTTCATTAATGGTGAAATGGCCTACTTGCTTATGGTTGCCGCATTCATGTGAATAGGTACCAGTACCATAGGAATGTAGATTCTCCAAGAATATTCTGGATAGCCTGTTAGTCACATTGGATCCTTGCAGTAGATGACGCCATCCTGATCAATAGCATAGTCCCTTCTTTCCCTTTTCCATGTAGTATTAGTTTTACCCTTCCTGCTCTTTCAGGTGTTGTCAATGCCAAGTTCATGCGACATCAGTTTATCTTCTTCCCAATATTCCTAATTTGCTGCTTGTCCATGATGTCGACTAAGGGCTGCTCTTGGAGATATAACATTGTATAGGATGGTGATGCCATGCATCGAGCACTATTTCCTGCACATCTTCACTGCAAACTTGGCTAAGTGTTTCAGGTGTCTCTGCCCTTTGAGGTCATCTTTGGGCTCCTTGTCGTTCTCTGGAGCTGGGTTGCAGGGAAGCATGTCCGCAATAAACTTTATTTTCTCCAGACGATGTATGGAGCTGGGTTGCAGGAATGGATGACCGCAATCAACTTTAATTTTACCCAGATGATGTATGACATCAAAGTAAAGTTTGCAGTCTGATAGCCCATCTTGCTGTCGTTGCATTGAACTTGGATATGCTGAGAATCCACTTCAGAGACTCGTTGTCGGTGACAAGTGGAAATCTTCCTCTGCTGACATACATCTCCCAATGTTCCATTACTACCACTGCTGCCAAACCCTGTTCAAGAGAATTGTATCCGCACTCTGTATAATACCAGTGCTTTTGTAAAATTCCATGACTTTCGTTTCTCCTGTTTCAGCATAGTTCTAGACCTTATTGGAACACATCGGATTCTATGGTGATGGCGTGCTGGAAATCTGTAGTAGGGTACGTAACGTCAGAAACTTTGACTTCAGTTTAAAACGCAGTCTACTACTTAGAGGTTGACTAGAAAGGTTGATCCTTTCGTGTCAGCTGGTGCAATGGTTTCGAAAGCACCACAAATTCTCTGCTTAAATTCCGAAGATAACTGCAAAGACCTAAGAATGCTTGTGCCAACTTCCGTTGGGTGAGGAAAACTCACGCGGGTAGTCATATGATCTCGTGACAACTAGATTCCATCAGCTGTTAAGTCCCGAGGATTTTTGAGTTATGAAATGCAGAAGCGACATTGTTTCTGCTTTAATGTAATCCGACTTTTCTCAGTCTTTCGTAGATTGAGCCCAGCAATGCTGTTCCCACTTGTTCATGGCAACTACGGTGTCGTCAATGTACAAGATATACACTGTGCTAATGAGTTTTCCTAGAATCGAAATGCTGAAATATTGGGCAGTGGTACAAAGACCAAACGGCAAAACTCGCCATTTGTAAATTCTCTTGTGGCAAAAAAAACTTAGTCTTAGCTGTCTGGCTGGAGAGGTGTCTGGTGGAACCCCTCAAATAATGATCGGTGCCTCTCTTTCAGGAGACGACAAATTGAAACCCAGCTTGTGAACAAACTCTGCTGAAGGTTCACTCCCTTGTTGACGCATAGAAGCAATTATAGCCAAGCACTCATGGTCTGTCCTAGGCCTTTTAAACGATTTTCTGAATAACAGATTTCGTTTTTCTCCTTAAATTTCTGGCACAACAGACAAAGCTTTTCTCCAATTTCAGCAGTTTTCTCCTGCCCATAATGTGTAATGACATGCAATCAATTGACTCCAACATTACGGCTTTCATTCAGAGATTTGGGGTCAAGTTTAGACTTAAGTAGTGTTAAAATAACCTTTGTCTGTCTCAAGGTTACCAACTCCTTGTCTTGAGAATTGTATCCTTTATTTCATTAAGAAGACCTTACCAACGTGTGGATTTTGAAATTAGTTACCCAAATTTAGAAAGAAGGTTGGGATGGGTGCTACGTAGCGAGAACCATAGTGTGTGATCCAGTGCATTGTGATTTACATGACCAAATGCGAGCAGGAACTGTTTTGAGGACCTAACTAGACACTCGTTGGATACTTTAATTTGGTCTATTCACTAATGTTGTGTACTGCCAAAAAAACGGTTTGCCTCTATTTTTGTACTGTAGAGGCCTATTTGTGTTTTTAAATGAAGAAATAATCTTAGCGCTAATTTTTTTTTAAATTGTACTTAAACGCCACGCATACACTATTAGCCCATCCAGGCATCGTGATGTAAAGATCAGTGTCTATTCCCATAGTAAATTCGTGTATGTCGGACGCACGTTAAAATGGTCTCGCCGTAATTTTTTTTCAAATTTTACTTTACATACCTTAAACCAGTTACCACTGCCTAAAATAACAGATAATGGGCCCAGGCCACGTTTCAACCGTGGTTTTGGAACTAAGTCATTATTGCAAGTGAAAACTTCAACGGTTTGGCAGACGGCCGATTGTCGGAACGAAGAAAAAATGGCGCCGAAGAAATGGGCCTGATGCACGACCACGCGGCTACCATGCAGTGAGTAAAGCCGACTCTCAAACGAAGATTCCACGCAGTGAGTAAAGCCAACTCGCAAATGAAGCAATTTTAAAGAACTTAAATGGTTTTTTTAATGGAATTAAATCCAATTTAAAGGTTTTTTTTAGAGGAAGCACCATAAAACGGTGAGATGACAACGTACTTAGGTCGTATAATGGAAGTACACTGTAAATTAGCAGCCTGTAAAGATTTTACCGACAAAGAAATTGTACTGTCATGCTAATGGGCTTGCCCAAAAGCTATGACGTACTGATATTAAACTTGAACTTGAGTATCAGGAAAGCAATTTGTCGACTAAAAAATGTGAAAGGCAAACTACTGGAAGAAAAAAGACAAACTAAGGTGATCGGCCAAAAGAAGAGCCTGAAGAAAATAAGGCCTTTTCACCTAAAACGAAGCAAAATCAAACCAACAAAAATCAAAATGAAGGTCATGACAAGCCTAGTGGAAAGAAACAAACCGTGAAGAGTGGCAAACGTTATGTCAAATGCTGTTGTTCAAAATTAGGTCATATTGCCAAAAATTGCCCAGAAAAGGACAGTGACGATGGCGACCATGAAGAGAGGACCAAGGTCAATCGCAGAAAAACCAGCGAAGAATATAAGATAGCTAAAGCTTCGAAAGTTGTTAGCCCACCTGACATTGCACTATATCCTGCAGATGGCAAAAATATTGTGGCTACAGCCTGGTGCGACCGAACACGATGTCCTCAAATAAAGACAAGCTTCTAAATCAAACAAACTATGCAAGTTGTAGGGAAGGGAAATACAGGTTTGCTTCTGACGAAAGATAACTGCCTAGGCGGATACAACATCATGCTTGAACTTCCTGTATGTACCAGACCTAGATGGAAATTTGCCATCGGTAGGCCGAATCGAAGAACTAGGCTATGAAGTAAAATTTGCACAAGGTAAAGCTTCAGCCATTGATAAAAACGGGTCAATCGTTCTTACAGTGAAGAGGGGAAAGTCTTTACAAAGTAGAAAAAATACTGAAAGGGCACATTGCAAAGCAAGAAGAAAAAGATTTATGGCATCACCGATTAGGCCACTTACACAAGCAGCTGTCAATAGAGTTGCTAAATCAAACGAGCTTGAAAATGAACTGACAGAAACAGATGAAAAGTATCACTTAGAAATTTGTGCAAAAGGGAAAGTTAGCTCGCAACGCCTATCCCAAGGTCAGTACCGACAAAGCGACGAAGGTACTCGCTCATACATTCTGATGTAGTAGGCAAGATTTCTCTAACTTCAAAAGGCAGAGGTATTGATAACCATACTAGATATGCTAAAGTGTATACTATGAAGACTAAAGACGAGGTCAGAAAGTACATGAATTTCTCAAGACTCGAAGCAGCAAACATTCATGAAGTCTAAGGTGAAAATGCTACGCTCTGAAAAGAGTCGAAAATTCGATGAATACCTAACTGAACATGGAATAAAAATACAACTGTACCAGGAAATCCTCAGCAAGAGTGTCCGAGAGATTCAACCATACATTGTAAGATATGAAGAGGTGTCTTAATTCACTCAAACTTATCAAAATATCAGTGGGCGGAGACTTGTGCTCGTCTAAAGATCTCCAAGGAAAGACTCCCAACATCTTTGTGGAATCCAAAGGAGGACGACGTAAGCCACCTAAAGGTTTTTGGATGTCAATCATGGGCCGCTTTTGGATGCCACATTCCGAAAGGGAAGCTCGATCATCGATTAGTTGAAACAGTTTTCATCGGTTATCCTAAAGGAGTGGGACTTCAGAGAAGATAAAATCATTATCAGCCGTGATGATATCTTCCCGTTCAAGAAGTCTATTAAAGCCTCAACGAGATAAGCTCACCAAGACATTTTAGAACTCTTCATCGAAGAAGAAAAAGCTGAAGATGCCCCAATGCACAACATGGTGACTAAAGACGCAACCAACCCTGCGGAGACCAAGGACGTCACCAGCGTAAATGAAGAGCAACTCCTAAATCAAGGGGAGACAAAATACAGCAAAACTAGATTTCTTTGGCTTTGACGAAGACCGTTACGATCAAGACCGTATGGAACAGCCAATTATAGAAATCGAAAAGACCAGTTATTAGATCACTTCGACAGGCAGAAAATAGGAATTTCCAACTTCCAACGCTATCAAAGGACAAGTTCACGTGGAACCTCAAACTCTAGAAGATGTCTTAGAAGGTCCAGAAGCCGATCCTGGAAATAAGCAATGGAAGAAGAAATAACCAACTTAAAGGACGTAAATCCTTCCGGTATATCGTGTGACCCGATGAGATTGAAGTTGGCAACATTTACACAGGTTAGCGTTAGTGTCGCCTTATCACCTCGCACGCAAGAAAATGAATGTGTTGGTAACATTTACGTACGTTTGAACTAATGTCGCAAAACTGAGTCGTGTAGGAAAGCCAACAGGGATTTATGTTCCTTTAAGAGCAAACCAAGCATGGGAGCTCGTTCCTAGACCATAAGGAAAGAGGGGGTAAAATCCAGTTAGGTTTTTAAGAAGAAATTCACTCAAGATGGTCAACTGGAACGCTACCGAGCTAGGCTAGCGAGAGGATTCATGCAGAAAGGCTTTGAATACAAATACACTTTCTCGCCAGTCAAAGCTTAAATCCATAAGGACTTTTATAGCTATTGCTGTAGAACTGGTATGGAAAGTTCATCAGATGAACATTACAACCGCCTATTTGAACAGAACCCTTCAAGAAGAGACGTACATGGAACAGCCAGAACCGTTCGAGAAGCAAGGTAAAGAAAACTACCAACCACACCAAAACAGACAGATATTGCAGTTAGTTTTGGTTTTTGGTTTGGTTTGGTAGTTTTGGTGTGTTCAATGTAGGCTATTGAAGAGCCTTTACAGTCTACACTTATCAGGACGAGCCTGGAATTCCTGTTTCGACTAATTTATTAAAATAAATTGGCCTAGAAGAATCAGTCGGAGACCCATGTGTGTACTACAATCTGATGCAAGGTATCATCATAGGGAGTCTGCATCGACGACAACCTAGTCTTAGCCCGAGATGACGAAGCTCTCGAGCACAAGATTCAACTTGCAAGACTTAGAAGCTAAAGATATCCTATCGATCAACATTGAGCGAAAGAAGGACGGATCAATCACATTTGACCAAAGTTCTTATGCAGAAGAAATCCTTCAAACCTTCGGAAACCAAAACCAAAACACAAACCAAAAACCAAAACACACCATATCTTGCACATGCCATCGCATACATGAGCCAATTCAACAACCACCCGACGACGGAACATGGGAAAGGAGTGAAGCACAATCCGAGATATCTCCAGAAAAAGAAGAACTATAAACTTCATTATCGTAAAACAAACTTGAAACAGTTTTTTCTCAGATGCGGATTGGGCATCCGACATCACTGACAGGTCATACAGCGGATACACCTGTATTCTAGCCGGAGCTGCTATCTCCTGGCGAAGCAAGAAGCAAGAGTCAACAGCACTGTCGACAGTGGAAGATGATAACATCGCTATGTGCCATGCAGCAAAGGAACTGTTGTGGTTAAAGAATTTCTTAAACGAAATTGGTTAAGACAGTCACCATGCAAGTCGTTAACCAAGGTGCTATCTGTAGAAAGAAGCTAACACATTGACCTGAAGTGGGATTTTCTGAGGCAACAAGTTGCTGAAGGTGTACTGAACTTGATACGTACCATTAAGTGAAAATGCCACAGACATGTTGACGAAGACACTACCATAAAAGAAAGCCACCCAACATATGTTGGCCCAAGGCTTTGAGTGTCGGAGTGTTTTGTACAGGCAAAAGAGCCCAACACGGCAGAGTGTTGTGAACTGCCAAAAACTGTTGGCCTCTAATTTTGTATTTAGAGGCCTATTTTGCCAAAATTGCCTCTCTTTATATAGTAGAGGCTTATTTGCTGTTTTTAAATGAAGAATTAATCTTGGCAGTATTTTTTTTATTGTACTTAGCACCACACATACCATTAGCCAACCCAGGCATCGTGATGTAAAAGATCAGTGTCTGCTCTCTTTTCTTCTCTTCTCATTCTTGGGCACATATGCACCCAAGTCCATCTTCTCATGAGCTGTAGCCTCATCCTCTGACTGAATTGAACGAAAATGGCCACCGTTTACCCCCCTCGTTAAGCGATGTGCGACGTATATTGCTAACCCTTAATTCTTTGACAACAGGTGTCCCACTAACTTAAAAAATACCGTACTGCAGTACCCCCTTCAGACACAGGTAAGTTCATAAGGTGTCTGTAGACTTGCAACTAATGAAACTTTTAGTTGGCTTAAACAGTGCCGAGTTGCTTTACCATTGAAAACATTACATTGCCTTTGGCAGTTTGCCTTCAGAAATCGAAAGTTCTGGATTTGGCACGTGGTCATAAAAAAGAGCATTGAAACACGTTCTGAAGGTTGGTTTTCGTGAAATACGCACGCAAAATACTGGTTGCATTGGGCTAAAACACTTGAAATAAACCAGGGTATTCTTTGTAGGGAGTCCATAGCTTATAAAACGATTGTTGCATCCTCTTTTCGAGTGTGGCCAGTTATGAAAAAAAACTATTGGGTTTTAACGCCAATCTTTTTTGAATATCAGCAAAGATCACAAGTACAAATTGAAACATCAACAATTTCAGTTCATAAACTTTTACAGCGTTCTCTAGCTAGTGGTCTCATCCAAAATATAACAAATGGAAGATGTCACAATGTTATCTTTGTTTCTTTGATGCCGAGTTGCCTCCAAGGCACGTCGCGTAGACCTCGTTCAAACACACGTCAGATGCACATTCCAAATCAAGTCAGATAAAAGTTCACCAAAAGTTGCCAAAATTGTCAAACAGTGTTCGGCGTCCAACATTTGCAGGAGAGGGCCCACTGGGCCTGGATAACTTACCCTCCCTCCCTTCTTGCCCAGGGTCCCAACATTTGAAACTTGACAAAACACATGATTTAATTCGGAAAATTTCTGCATACAACTTACATCCAACACTGGAGACGATGTGTACTGACAGCACACACATCAATGTATACCATCTCAACCTCCACACGAACTGTGTACAAGAGTACACAAGCTGTGACGAGAGTGTGTAGTACCACTGTACTGACAGTACACAACCTTTGTAGAGGTTGAATAGGTACACATCGTTTTTTACAGTGAAGGCTTCACGCACGGACCCAGTGCAAGCCGTTGTGTGGAACTGAAAAAGCGCAAACCAGTGAGCAAGCCAACTGACAGTAGCAAATTAAAATATAGCAGCTAACAGTTATCAGACGGAAAGCCAAGGTGGTGCACTAAATCATTCATTGGATTGTGACGTTTCGGATATTCTGTTATCCGTTATCACAAATAAAACTTGTTTAAAAGCAAGGGGTTTTAAGTCTTCGCCAGGACAAAAAATATCCACTACAATTCACAGAAACATGAAACAAAGCAACTAAACGGTGTACATTAAACGGTGTACATTTTACTCAATAAACAAGTAAATAATCAAGTAAACGGTGTACATTTTACTCAATGTTGCTCGGAAAGAAAAAGTGAAAACAGCATTAGCATTGTTGGTAGTTAAATTCTTTTGATTTCCTACTGCCGATCATTGTTATGCCTTATTTCGTACTGATGCAAACATTTTGGGATCAAGTTTATTTTTTTTAATTAAGTTTGTTCAAACTTTCTTTTGGATTACTTTGCCTGACCGAACTATGTCATCGTAAAATTTCAGGGCAGTCTTGCGCGTATTAATTAGAGGGTCTTAAAATCAAGTTACAGCAATGAAAATGGACCTAACGGAAGCGTAATTTAATTATCCTTCATTTTACACTTTCATCTTTGTAGATGCAATGGTTCTAGAGGAATAGAGGAACACACGCGCACACATCCGCGCGCACATCGTACGTTTTTAATGATGTAGATAGCAATTTCAGCTGGTTTTTTTTTATTCGTAAATGTGAATATGAAAACTCTTCAGCTCTAAAAAAATATTCAATGTCCATTGGGACATTTGATACACCTACGATATTTTGATATTTTTTTTTCGCAGTGAATATTATTTCAATTAAAATAAATCCTTTAGCAATCAGGAAAAACCATTTTGAGGAGTCTATTCCATGCACCTGTGTCTACTTTGTTCCATATTGTGTGTTTTCAGAAAACTGGATGACGACTGGTTTCCTTGCACTAAGAGTGCAAAAACATGTAGATATCACACTTGTAGGCTAATGGCGACATTACCTTACATCCCTTATTGTTGCCCCCCCCCCCCCCTCAAGACTTTTGGTATTTTTTCCCTCTTATTCAATTATGACCAAACCAGTATCTTGAGAAAATAAATGCTAGTTTATTACTGCAAAAAGAACGCACATAGTACAGAGACAAAAAGGCAACTTATAATTTTAATGGTAGGGTAACCTGGGAAATGGTTACAACTATCCGTTCCACAATTGGCCAGGGCTTGTGATAAACTCGTCCTCCTGGATTTAGTATTACTGGATTTGTAGTGTTAACTTTAGCAAAATACCGGAAGTGTTGCTATAGCTGACTGCTAGTGAACCACTAACCGGCTGGGAGGGGTTGGGAGTTGCACATTTTGGGCGAAATCCGGAGCAATCTGGGTCCTTGTGTGTCGGATATAAAAGACCGACATGCAATGACCCGAGAGGAGTAGAGTATCGAATGCAGCCGTATTGACTACGGCAGTAGTTTGGCAAGAGTAGGCGATTATCGGAATATTTTATTCATTCGCCAGTGCCCATCGTACGTTGTCTACAGTCTAACCCAAGGCTACATTGGATTGACGGCCTATCTATTTTTATATCTATTCGTCGCTATTATCCACTGGACAACGTTAGAGGTTGAGTGCTCACTTTCGTTTTCACTTCCTTACTTCCTTACAACTGGGCTGTGACTAAACACTACAGGTACAGTGCAGTATGTGAAACCTTATAGGAAAGTTTGTGTTACTTCGCAGTATCGCGTTAATAAGATAATTCCAATTTTTTTTTGTTTTAAGATGGATGCAAAGTGTCGTAGCAAAATGTGAAGCAGGAGAGCAAGCTTCAATAATCCCCCAATTGATGTTAACAACGCCATTTCTACGCATATCTCTAAAATAAATCACAAATGACATTACGCACAAAAGCCAAGTTTTTTTCCGACATTACATTTAGTTCCAGTTCGTCCTTTTTTGTTTCT
>JAHWFP010168551.1:0-10642 GCA_023313725.1 Lithobius niger | reverse complement strand
GGGGGGGGGAATGATTCCCCGACAGGGGGGCAATGAAAACGAACATTTTTTGTTTATATTTGTACTACTTTAGCAGGGAACCGCCGAAACAGGGGCAGAGCCCCGGAAGCTGAAGCATTTTACTCTGAAGACCTATGTTGGGCCTTCCGAGACACGTTTGTACCACATTGTTAAGCAAATGTCCGATGTTTTTCAGCATGCGAGGTCGTAAAAACCTAATTGTGACCAAAATTCTAGTTTTTTTTTTTACATTTTATTTACAAATTAAATTAACTGACGAATTAATTTTTTTTAATATTATTAAATTAACGTTAACTAACACTGAATAATTTAGGTTTGAAAAATATTTAACCATAGCAAGAACACAGTTGGCCGTCATTCGTGTTGTGCGTTGGGCTTTTAAAATCGGGCCTTCTCCTTTTAGAAATAACTGGTAAGATATTGGCATCCCAAACGTGTCTCATAACTAAGATGCCTGTCAAATCATGCAGTTGACGGTCTAACGCAGCAAATCAATTTTCAATTTAGCCACTTAATGTACACGATTTTCGCTCAGTTCATTGGTATCACGAATTCAAATGACGAAAACTTAACTAGAATCCTTAACAACTTTTGTTTTGTACGTTTCTGCATTAACAAGACGCTCTTAAATATGGAGGTGATGAGGACTACTGAAGCAAGACGGCAAACTCTATTTTGAGCGTTTCCTCCTCAAATTTTTACGAATTTTATGTCGTCGTGTGGACTGTCTTCCGGCTGTTTCCCGACGACAATCTCGGTTACTCCCCGACAGGGGGGCAAGGCTTCCCCGACGGGGGGCTCTCGCCCCCCTGCCATCCCTGTGGCGCCACCACTGGTACTGTTGGTTACACCAAGAGTTAAACCAACGTTACTTAGTACGTATCTGTGGTGACCAGCTTTTGTATGATAGTTTTTCACTTATGAACGATATTCAGTATGTCCACCATTGGTCCGAAATTTGGCAGCTCCCACTCTCCTATGACAAATGTGGTGGTATCTTCCACATAGGTAAATCTAATCCAGTTTTCAAGTACTCACTCAAATTTGTGGATCTGGCTAAGGACTTGGGCGTCTGGTTTATACCAACTTTAAAAGCGTCCAAGCATTGTAGAAAAATACCTCCGTGGCCTACCATAGACTTGCCATTGTGAGACGCTGTTTTAGATCAGCACATTTGAAATCCCTTGTGACAGCTTTTAAGAGTGTTCGTTCGCCCTGTATTGAAGTATGCGAGCCCAGTATGGTCGCCACATCTCCTGAAGGACATAGATTCTTTGGAGGCTGTTCAGCGTTCATTTACGCACAAGTCTACCAAGATTCGGAAATTAACCGGGCGACGCCTACGTTGTGACGGCATGGAGCCCTAGGAACTTCGTAGGCTTAGGGCGGACCTTATCCTGGCTTTGAAAATTGTCAGGGGATTAGCACCGCTGGATTTTCCATTCTTTGAGCGGTCAACGTCAGAATGGACTAGGGGACACTCAATGAAGCTAATTTCCCAACACTCACATACCGATTGCAGAAGAAACTTCTTTGCATTAAGAGTGGTTGACCCATGGAACTGTCTCAATGGAGGAGGCGGTCTCTGCAACTTCGTTGACCGCCTTCAGCGGACTATGAAAACTGTATCTTTGGATAGGTTCCTTAAGCCGTTCGTACTAGATTTTACTACTGACTAGTTTTATTACCTTTTCGTTTTTACCTTTGGAGGTGTAAGAGGAAACCTGCCCTTCCGTCCTCCAGCCCATTTTGGGTTAAGTGGATTATTATCACCCTATCATCCCTGGTTGAGCAATTAAAACCTTTGCTCGTGTCGCTTACTGCATGTATAAGATCCTAGGTATTTCCTAGCAAAATTGCTGCTCCAACCCGAAATAACCTTGGCGGTTGTAAAGGACGTTGCGTTGTTTTTTTTAGATACTTACATTAACGAAATTATGTATGTAATTGTATTGCAGAAAAGAAAAAAATCTATTGCGTAATCCTTGACTGAACATACACTACAAACTTTTATAAGCAAAAGTCCGTATGTAGCAAATATGGATAAGCAAACATACATGTAGCAAAAAGTCCGTTTAAAAGCAGAAATCTATCTTTAATGCTTTCGGGGTTTTAGTGTTGGGGGTCTCAAAAGACAGGTTGTGGCCTATTTTATAGTAGTTTTGTGTGCAAATTTGGGCCATCTTTGAATTTAGGGCCCCTTTGCTTCCTGAGCGCGCCGGTGCCTTGCACCGTTTGCACCCCCCCCCCCCCCCCATAGCGGCACTGACGAACGCTATTAACCCGTTAAAATAGAAAATAGGAAAAGATTACCGCACTTATTTCGTTCAATGTCTTGTTTTGTTTTTGTAATTTTGTGGAATTGACTTGGCGATAGAAAACTTTCGGCTTCCAACTGGAGTAATCCTTACCATTATTATGTTGTCACCATGGAAAGCACATTCGTTGGCCGACTTGAATTTAGATTTACTGCGTTTCTCTTTTGAAATTTCTTGGATTAGGAAGTAGATTAGGAAAGCAGTTGGCCGAACACTGGGCGGAATACACAATGTACAGTCCATGAAACACTGCGTAAATACAAACGAGAAGCCAAAACTCAAATAGTAAATGCGGATATCACGACTTTGATATCACGACTTCAAACTTCGAAAAAACTTGGTGGGGAATCCTTAACATCCAGACCAGACTGACTGGAAGTCTCGCGGAGCCTTATAAGGACGCGTTTATGCAGGAACAATTTTCTCGTTTACTAGCTTTAAGGGCGCGTTTACGCAACGACTCGCCTTGCATTCT
The DNA here is from genome assembly GCA_023313725.1 of Lithobius niger. NCBI lineage: Eukaryota > Metazoa > Arthropoda > Chilopoda > Lithobiomorpha > Lithobiidae > Lithobius > Lithobius niger. The sequence goes on along the minus strand of JAHWFP010168551.1, from coordinate 7,828 downwards.
CGCAGCTAGAACGCAATCGCGATGGGAAAGGTGACATTGCCATGGTAACAACGCTAAATGGATTAGCTAAATCCGACATCGTTTGAGTACATACTTGCAGTCTTATAATCCGTGCTAATAATATAAAGAATTCCTCATGACGAAACTATTTCCCAAACGCTTCTGAACTCACGTTATTTGCTGTTTTCGTTGCGAGGCGGCAGATGTAAAGCTGCCGCCATGTTGGAATTTGAGGTGATTTCTAGCTTCTAGCTTCGAGAATGCAAAAGCGATGGTTGCGTAAACCCGGCCATAAGTGCGCGTTTACGCAAAGACTCGCCTTTGCATTCTCGCAGCTAGAACGCATTCGCGGTGGCAAAGGTGACATTGCCATGGTAACAACGCTAAATGGATTAGCTAAATCCGACATCGTTTGAGTAAATACTTGCAGTCTTATAATCCGTACCAATAATATAAAGAATTCCTCATGACGATTCCCAAACGCTTCTGAACTCAAGTTATTTGCTGTTTTCGTTGCGAGGCGGCAGACATAAAATCGCCGCCATGTTGGAATTTGAGGTGATTTCTAGTTTCTAGCTGCGAGAATAGTTACCTAAACGAGCCGTAAGGCCGGGTTTACGCAACAGCTCGCCTTGTTTTCTCGCAGCTAGAAGCTAGAAATTATCTGAAAGTCCAACATGGCGGTGGTTTTAGCCATTTCGCATCGCAACGAAAACGTTAAATAATGAGTTCGGAAGCAATTGAGAAAATTTCGTCAGGAGGAATTCTTTATCTTACTGTCACGGATTATCCGACATAAAACATTTACTCAACGACGTCGGATTTAGCTAATCCAGGTAGCGTTGTTACCATGGCTACGGCAACTTTGCCATTGTGATCAAATTCTAGCTGCGAGAATGCAAAGGCGAGTCGTTGGGCAAATCCGCCCTTACTTGGTCAATAAATCTGCTGGCTGCTTCTCGCCTTTGTCGAGAATGCGGCTTTCAAGTTGTCTATACGTAGTAACCATGGCAACAACGCGGACGCAAATTTTGTTCTCGAGACTCGGCGACACGACGTACGATGCTTGCAACATGACAGCGTCGATTTATGACAAGAAAACAATTTTCACTGCAGTACACGACGACGGACACTGTTTACTTCGAATCCGTAACTCCGAAATGCACGCCATGTTGGATTTTGAATTCTCGCTGCGAGTAGCTATTTATTCTACCGTATTTGATCACTGCTAGACGCTGTTTTTTCAGCGAGAATAGCAAATTTTGGAAATAACGTGAAATGGCAACAATGTTGTAGCAATGTTTAAAATGACTGTTCTTTGTTCTTTGTCGGTGTTATTTATAATACATTTAATTTGTTGTCTATTACTGCATTCATTTAAAGGGACACCCGGCCTGCCTTATAATATTCCGCCTACCTTATAACAGTTCGCGCTGGTCGCCTTCCGCGTATATACGAACACTAAAGGTCATCTGAGATAGTAGCTGCGTTGAAGAACGTAGCTATTGTCTCATTTGGCATTGTGCCTAATAGACGAACCAGCATGAACGCATTAGTCGTCACAAATCGGATTGATTCTTGTATTTTAAAATCACAATTTATAATTTTCTAGGCTAGTGTCTTATAATTTTGCTTCGGCCATCAATTGGAATAATTAAGTTTCTAATCGTCGGGAGAAAATCTCTACTACCTGTAAATTAAATTGCATTCAGTTCCTGCGTGCTCTTTATGTCTTGAGGTTTTTCGCTCTCCTGATCCGCCCAGTGCGCAACCCCACTGCGCATGCAACCCCACTGAGCATGCGTCACCATGTGCAGGCCTCCTATAAAAGCAATCGCTCGCCCATGGCGGTCATCTCTTTTCCTCAAGCTCTCGTCGCAGACGTCGCCTGGAAAGAAGCTCTCCTCCCGTTCGCCGTTCGTCTCCACAGCCCGTTCGCCGCCTGCAGCCCGTTCGCCGCCCGCAGCCCGTTCGTCGTTCGCATGTCCTATGCCGGAATCCGACTCCGCCTGCTGCCGCTCGTCGTGTGCTGCCTGTTCGCCCTTCGACTGCCCGTTCTTCGTTCGTGGTACGCCATTCGCCGTTCGCAGCCCATTCGTCGTTCTCACGTCTTGGCCTGAGTATTAACGTCTTGCTGCCTCCCATCGTTTTCCAGCCGCTCATCTGTCAATGCTTCGTTCTCGTTTATCGTTCGTCATTCACAGCCCGTTCGTCGTTCATTAGACAGCCCGTTCTTCGTTCCTCATTCACAGCCCGTTCGTTGTTCGCCGTTCGTCATTCACAACCCGTTCGACGTTCATCATTCACAGCCTCTTCATCGTTCACCGTTCGTCATTGACGACCCGTTCGTCATTAACAGCCTGTCCGTCGTTCATCATTCGCAGCCCGTTCGTCGCTCGCCGTTCCTGTTCATTGCTCGTTCGTCGCTGCCATTCCTGTTCGTTACGTGATCTTTCGCCGACACATCATGGATTCTTCACCGTCAAGTCCACCACCTGACCCCAGCATCGTACCTTTGCCGTCTCCAACCCGACCCACGGCCTCTTTAACCCAAGACCATTCGGTTTCACCGTTGCCCTGCGCCCAGCAGCCACCATCTACCTCGGCATCTCTCACTCTACAGCAGCATGATGACCCGCCCCTTGATTTATCATTGGCCTCACATTCTGAACCGGAGACGGAACACTTGTCCACGCAAGAAATCACCGTCTCATGGACCGCTCCATCCAGGAATTTTCTTAAAAGTACCGCTCCTCGACGGAGAAGCCCCCTTCAAAGGCCACTTCATACGTCCAAGACTGGATTGTATCCTCCGACACCGATGCTCGCAAACGGAAGCAGCCCTGCGCCCATACGTCTTCAAAGAAACACCGCCCCAACTTTTCTGCAGCGGACCTTCAGCACCTCCTTTCCCGTATCCTCAACACGGAAGATGATCTCAACTCGGCTTCTGCTTTAGGCCGGCAAGCTCCGCATCGAGTCAACTTCGCTAAGCCCCCGCTCGACTCTTACGAAGATTCCCTTCAAGCGGACGATGATCCAACTGCCATCCCCTTGTTTGACCTTCTCAAAGCGGTAGAAGCCATTATCCCTGACGACTATCTCTACAAACCGGACTCTTCGCTCCTAAACCCAAGAACAGGGGTCTTTCAACGGGTTTCGGCTATGGCCTTATCGTGAAAAAGCGAAGATCGGACAATCAACTGCCTTACTCACGACACTCCTCAGAACTGGGGGATCCCTCCTCGGGAATGGTCAACCCCTTGAACTCGACCAGGATCCGCCGCCCCCTCGCCCAGGCCGTGAATCCTGGTTTTTCAGAGCGACTGGCGACGGCGCGGCCAACCCTCGTCTATTTGAAACCTACCAACAATCCGAGTTTCTGTCAACTGAAGCAAAAATGGACTTTGGCACTGCCCTCTACATCCCCCGTCGCACCGAAGTGCCTACTGCCGTGCTCCGTGAGATTGACAAAATACTCCGTCTGGGCCTCCGCGCCAACTCGCAAGCCGACGTCCTCGCGAAAGGCTCCCCCGTGAAACTAGCCAAAAGAACGTCAAATATCTCCACTTCCTTATATCCGAACTTTTTAAGATGTCCTTCGCCTCATATCATTCCTTCAACTGGTTCACCAAAGCTCTGTTCAACTCGACCCTTCTGCTCAGGGACATCGCCTTAGGAACTACATCCAACTAGAATGCATCCACCAAACACATCCTCCGCAACCAACTTCTTCCTGAGACGGACACACTCTTCAGAGGCCGCATCCCTACTCATTTGGACATCGCCCGCAAACCTATGAAACTGTTCAAACCATCGAACAACCAGCCCTTTCGAAAATCCTTCCGAGGCCACACTTCTCATTCTAAACCACCGCCTCCTCCACCGTCCGATGACCAATCGTTTCATGACAAGAGCAAACCTTCTCCCCGTCAGAATCAGTCCTTTCGAGGGAATACCCACAACTCGCGCAACAACAACAAATTTAGGAGCTCCACCCCCGACAACCGCAGCAAGTACTCCTCCGCTCCCAGTCGAAATCCTTTACCGCAAGTGACTATCCCCACACACTGCCTGTAGGCCACCGAATCAGTCACTTCACATCGGCATGGCATCACATCACAACCGACAAAGTCATCTTATCAATCGTATCCCATGGCTTTCAACCGTCCTTCAACTCAAATCCTCCGATGACACTCACCCCTCCTTGGGAACTCGCAACCAAGGCTTCACCCGCTCTCTCCAAAGAGCCTGGCTTCTACAGCTCCATCTACAGACCAAAGAAGTCCGGTGGCAAGAGAATGATTTTCAATCTAAAACAGCTGAATCGCTACATGAACAACGAACACTTCAAAATGGAGACCCTTCAATCCACTCGTCTCTCCATAAAACCCCTGGAATGGACGATCTCGATCGACCTCGAAGACTCGTATCTCCACATTCCTCTTCACAAGAAGTTCCTCCACTACTTTCGTTTCATCTACCAGGGGAAAATTTTCGAATTCCAAACTCTCCCATTCGGTCTCAATGCTGCTCCATGCATCTTTACTCTCGTCATAAAGCCTATTCTGAGCCACCTTCACCGTCGCCAGGTAGGAGCCAACGCCTTCCTCGACGACTGGCTCCTGAACAACATCTGTCCCCGCCAACTTCGGCAAGACACCTTCTTCACCATCCGGCTTCTTCACAACCTTTGCCTCGGAGTCAACTGGGAGAAATCACGACTCCAACCTGCACAAACCTTCATCTTCCTCGGTGTGGATTTCAACCTTCGGAACGCCACCGTCACGCCATCAGCGGAAAGGAAAACCGACCTACTAGACCACTGCCTCGCCTTTTCCCGGTCCACAAATCACTCCCTGACATCCCTGAACTCCCTCATAGGCAAAATGGATTCAATGGCAGACCTTCTCCCTTACGGTCGTTGGATGACTCGACCGCTCCACCATTTCCGCATCGATCATTGGAGCTACCATCTTCCATCATCCAAGTCGTCAAAACCATCCAATCCACACTTCCCATGGGAATGCCTTCACTGGTGGATGAACACCGCAAATCTATCCAAGACTATGCCTCGTCACGAACCCCCTCCAGATCTCCTACTCCTAACCGACGCATCTCTAACAGGATGGGGTGCTCACATAATGAGCAACGAAGTGAACGGGACCTGGCCTCCCAACACAACCGAACACATCAACGTTCTCGAACTGAAGGCAATCTACAATGCTCTTCATCATTTTCGTCAACTGGTAACAGGCAAGATCGTTCAAATCCAAGCAGACAACACTACTGCAGTCGCCTACATACGGAAAGGAGGAGGAACACGTTCCCGTACCCTTCATCAGATCACCTCCGAAATTTTCAACCTATGCCTGAAACTCAACACAACTCTCCAACCGCTCCACAACCGCAACCGGGCAACCGCAACGTAATAGCGGACGCACTATCCCGGAAGAAACCACCATCAGGAGAATGGTCCCTCAAGACATCAATTTGCGAATCTCTCCATCTGGGGATAACCCATGATCGACCTCTTCGCCACGAGGTACAATGCCAGACTTCTCCAATTCGTGAGCCCAATCCCGGACGACCTGGCTTGTGCAGTCGATGCTCTGACCTTTCCCTGGGACAACATCTACGCCTACCTGTTCCCTCCGTTCAAACTTCTCCCAACTGTCCTAACGAAGATCGAGCAAATTCAGGGTCTGTTTCTTCTCATCGCACCAAACTGGCTAGCAGCCCCGTGGTTCCGACTACTCAACCTTCTCGTAGACACACCAAGAGAATTGCCAAACCTTCCCGGACCTCTTATCCCAACAGAAGGGAACCAACTTCCAACCGAGCTCCATCTTACACCTGCACGGGTGGTTACTATCATCCAACTCAATAAAGAGGATGGAATTTTTGAAGAACAAGCAGCTCGCATCGCCAGCAAAGCCCTACGAGACTCAACTAACAAAATGTACAGCAGCCACTGGCAACGGATGGTTTCATTGGTGTAAGCGAAAACAGGTTAATCCAATCCATCCCCCTATTCAAGAACTGCTAGTCTTCACCGATCTCTTCAAGGACAGATTGAAAGGCTCAACCATTCTAGTCTACCGTTCCGCCCTAAACACCGTCTTCAAAGCCGCCGGAAACAAACAACCTCCTCGAAGATTACTGCATTTCATCTCTCTTGAAAGACCATCTATCCATCATGAATTTCCGAAATGGGACCTTCCCCTAGTCTTGGACTCTCTGACCAAAGATCCATACGAACCAGTCCAAACCTGCCACATCAACCATCTCACGAGAAAGACTTGTTTTTCTCACCTCTCTGGCAGCAAGCCTTCGCAGCAGCGAAATGCAAGCTCTGTCGAACGACCCTGCTCAATGTTTCTTTTTCGACAATTGCAAATTCATTCATTTGAGGCCTCGTCCTGACTTCCGAGCCAAAACTCAAAACCATGTGAACTGTCCAAACCCATCATACCGGTCCTCACGAACATCTATGATGAAGAACCCGAACGAACCCTATGTCCCGTCCGTGCACTTTGATACTACATTAAACGCACAAGTGACCCCAAATGTCGAAGGGGACGCACTCAACTCTTCCTTCCCTTCACCAAAGGAACAAACGTGACTTCTGCTCTCATGATTGCCAACTGGATCAAAACTGTCATAAACAGGGCATACGACGATGCGAACATCAGCTGCACCGACAACAACATCAAGGCAACTGCACACGAACTACGGGCACTCTCAACTTCATGGGCTTTCCACAATCAGGTCTCCACTGGCGAAATTCTGCAAGCCACATCATGGAGAAGCCAGACGGTCTTCACAAGTCACTACCTCCGTGACATGTCAAGGCAAGAAGATGGACTATATCGTCTGGGATCGATAGTAACAGCCAGATGCATAGTCCAACCCCCTTAAGCACTAACACAGAAACGAAGACCTCCAGAAGACGGAAGCAAGACTTCCTGTTCCCAACTTCCAGAAGACGGAAGCAAGACCCACCATTCACAAACGGCCCTTTTCAGGGCCACCAAATCCTACGAAAGAGATCCAAATTCCTGTTTCTGTTATATTTTTCAATAAAGTGCGAAGTTTTGTTAAACTTTTTGTGGGAACCAGTCCGCAACCCAGGGTAACTCGCCATGATGGTGCCCGCCACCTATACTGACGAGGTCTACTGTAAATGCAATTTACAGGTAGTAGAAATTTTCTCCCGACGATTAGAAACCTAAATTTTGGGGGGGTTAAAATTGGTTTCTATCGTCTATACGAAAATTTATACTACCTGTAAATACCCACCCTACCTCCTCTCTTGAGCCACCATCATGGTTGACATATCGAGAGGAAAAGAGATGGCCGCCATGGGCGAGCGATCTGCTTTTATTGGAGGCCTGCGCATGGTGATGCATGCGCAGTGGGGTTGCGCACTGGGCGGATCAGGAGAGCGAAAAACCTCAAGACATAAAGAGCACTCGGGAACTGAATGCAATTTAATTTACAGGTAGTATAAATTTTCGTATAGACGATAGAAACCAATTTTAACCCCCCCAAAATTTAGGTTTTTATATCGTGTTCATGAGTTCTTCCTCGGTCCGAGAGCAACTGGATCAAATTCTTTTCGTGCACTCGCATTGCAAACTATATTTTTAAAATGCACTAATCTGAGAAAGAAATTCTACTCATTAAATCGAAGCTCTCTCAACTACACTATCGGATTAGACCCTACTTTAGGCTTCAACCAAGCTTATCCCTGTTTTTTTTGACCCGCTGAGAAAAGTTAAGCTTGGCTGGAGTCTTCTAGCCTGAGTCTGCCCAGCGAAGGCAC
>JAHWFP010168550.1:0-24169 GCA_023313725.1 Lithobius niger | reverse complement strand
CTAAAATAATTAAATTCACTGTAATAAAATACCTGGAGAAATTCGTAGGAAATTCCTTCTCCACAACTTCTCAACCATCCTTTGATCGTTTCTTCAAAATCCTAATATAAAAGTGAACCCACAATTGAAAATTAAACATGTACGCATTCGCAAATACGAGAACATTTCCGCAACAAATTAAGCAGAAAACATGCATCAACAGAGTAATTGACTGGTCATAAAGTTTTAATTACTGAGGATATCATCTGAAGAAGGTATATGCCAAATTCGAAACTTTTAATTCGATTTGAAAAAAGGTGTAATCGAAAAAAAAACTCAGTTCACTACAGAAAGAAATTAATTAAAAAAAGTTGACAACTTCAGATAATCCACAGAAATTTAAGTAAGTAATTTATTCATTTTATCTGAAGCTGTGCCTTCCCGATTTTGGTACCAGAATTGCCTGCCAGTCGGTACTGGATTAATTACATTCGGCACTTTTGAAGTATGTCCAAAGCTTTACACATTTAAGCAATAGTTATTTTTTAAATCCCCTACAGTAATAACTCTTTTTTTCAGTAACTTAAGTAGTCAAACTCACTTCGAATTTATCGCAGATTCACAGTGGGCATTTGCTCCGAATTTGGGCTTTCAGATGCTTGTTGTTGGTGCTGTTCTCTCTATGTTGGTTACAGAAGGTTGAAAAGGGAGCCATTAAGAATTAAGTTGGTTAGAAAGTTCTGGTGAAATAAGTTGGACAATTGGCGGTATGAGGCTGTTTGCACATTCATCAGAGTGCTATTATTAAGTTAGCAATGTTGTATTGCAAGAGATCATAGCACTTGGAGGAGTGCGCCACTAGCGCGAGTTCACTTTAGCATTACTTTAGTTTTCTCCCAATCGATTTTATTACATGTTTTCGAGTGGTGTTCAGCTATGGCACTCTTTTTTTTGTCATTTGTCTCTGTAGCTTGTAATGTTCAGTGACTTGAATGCTAACATTTCAATTCATTTCGCCAATGTATCTTTTATTACACTCTCCACAGGGAACCCAGTACACAGCTCCAATGGTAGTTGAAAGTTTCCCACGGCCAGTGGCCGTGGAAGGATAGCTTTTCTTGTGGGGTCTCGGCTCCTGGACTAAGACTGGTGCGGGGTAGCAGATGTTGTTGTCGCTGGAGAAGAGCACTTTCTCAGGGCACAGGAGAGATTTCTTAAACTGTAATATCTTGCGAAAGACATTAATAAGGCTATTCGAGAACCAAAAGCCTGGAAGAAGCCTCTTTGGGAAAAAGTGAAAGATTGGTGTAAGTGCAGGTCCAGCGGAAATTATGACTTATTTGCCACGTAAAGGAAAACAAGTTAAGACAGCATTGGCGAAAGTAGGCGTAACATGCTACTTTAGGAACCCCTTCCATATCAAAAAGCTGATGAAAACCACTGGGTCCATGACGAGCCAGCACGGGAAATATCAACTGCTCCAGATTCCACGGATACTTCCGGGTCCACAATTTCCACCAGTTCTCCCACGAGAATGTTAGAATGTATACTAGTTGCCCTGTGTTCCGACAATGTTATAATTCAGCATTTAGTTGTTTTTTTTCGGCCTTGTATGTCTAATTGTCTATACTCGCCTTCTACGACTCGTGACTTTCACCGTGTCCTCTAGCACTCAGGAAGAATGGATTGACTCAGAAGTACACCAACTGCATGCTTATTTGTCTTCAACCCGCTACTACACAGTTGAACAACACCACTACAATACAGGATTCAAATCCAAAGGGGCACCAACAACAAAGTGCCCCACTCCTACCTCTACACCAGCTTTAGTTCAGGAGCCCAGAACCCAAAAGGAATACTATCTTTCCACCACCAATGTGAAACTTCCAACTACTATTGTAGCTGTATACTGGGTTCTCTGAGGAGGGTGTAATAAAGGATGAATTGGCGAGACGAAGCAATAGTGGTGTGCTGATACCATAATTCCGATTCTGGTTCAGATACCAATAAACCGGTTCCGTACTGTTCCGATACCGGTTCCGATTACCACATGGCAGTGCCACAGCGAATTGAAAAAAATTAATAATAATGCACGATTCAGAAAAAAAAAATGGCGGTGCAGAATCGACACATAATGAATCGCTGAGCTACAGCTAAGCAAAATAGGAAACAACTTTACGTTAATAAAGTCCTAACATCCTTAAACAAACAGGATTCAACTGTAACGTATTCTACTTAGTATATTATCATCCTAGATGGTATTTTTATGGTTATATCTTATATGATGTAAACTATTCAACAAAAGTTGGTGTAAACAGGTAAGTGGCCCACTAAAAATGTGTTATTCATCCAAGATTCTACTATCAAGCACAGTTTTACGATGATTTAAGTTACTGAAGTTTATTTTTTGTTCCAAGACCTCTAAGAATTCATCTCAACTATTGCATATCCCTTGAAAAGGTAAAGTAGATGACAATATCATGTGATTTAGCAATCTCTGCCGATTTTTGAAAGGTAGTCAGTATCGGCCAACCAAGATAGCGGTTCCGGTACCGGTTCCGATACCACGGAACCGTACTCAGAACCGGAATTGGTATTGGAATCGGTACACCAGTACAAAGCGAAATGTTAGAGTTAGAGTGACTGAACACCTATAAGCCACGGAGATAAATGACAAGAAAAAGAGTGCCATTGCTAACCACCACTCGAAAACGAACATAAAATCAATTGGGAGAAAACCAAAGTAAAGTTAAATTTGAACTCGCACGGTGAAGCACACTTCCGAGTGGTAGAATCCCTTGTAATATATCATTGCGAATTTAATAACATCCTACTGACGAATGTATCCAGAAGTGCCACCCTTTCCGTGTCGGTAACCTCAACACTGGTTGTAATTACTTCCTCAACCAAATACAGCTTCTTGTGAGGTCTGGGATCCAGGATCGAGGTCTGGTTTTCCAGCAACCTGAAGTCTTCCCTCCATTGTGCAAAGGTCTGACAGCTGCTTACCAATGATCAGCTATTGTAAATAGGTGCTTTACGTCTGGGGACTGCTTGACTAAGATCTGGGATTTTAAGGTCTTCGTGCGTGCCCTCCTTAAGTATGCAACACCTGTCTGGTCCCCCTTTCTGGCAAAGGACATGGACCACAATGAGTGTGTTCAGGGCAAGTTTACGAAAGGTATTGCAGGCCTCCGCAACATAAGTTACCGGGAGCGCCTTATGAGGACGGAATTGTAAAAAATGTGATTCGATCTCATCTTGACATACATTCTTCGTGGATTTATTTCTGTCGATCTGCTATTTTTTGACCTCATGCCAGACCTAATTTACACCCAATGCCATAGTTTGAAACTTTCAGTTCCCAAGTCGCATGTAGATTGCCAGCGTAACTTTTTGTCGATTAGCGTGGTCCCAATCTGGAATGCCCTGGGCGAGGAAACAGTAAGCACGACTTCGTTATCAGGATTCCGAAAACTATTATGTACTGAACGGTTAGATCATTTTCTGAAACGACCGACTGAGATCATTGCATAAAATAGTCAAAACTGCAAACACGTAGAATTCTATCATGACTGCTAAGCAAAATTCATGTCCCAAAGTAGGGTTATCAGTCAAAATCGAAAAAAAAAAAGAAATCGGTAATTTTCGGTCTAAATTCGTTTGAAATCGAATTGAGACCACATTTCTGCTTTCTCACATGCCTAACCCGAAAGAGTCCAAGATCGCTACGAAACACACAGATTTTTTTTTTTACGTGCGTTTCTTCATTTTACACTCGAGTGTGACACCCTACCATATTATTTCAACTATTTAGCCTGGTAGCAAAGGACTTCGTTCTAATATTTATTTTTCTGCCAACTTGTGGGAAAACGGCACACACAGATCATATACATACAAAGAACAGTCAATAATGAATACGCAGCGTAAAGTTTGTACTCAACAGAGATGAGAGTCACTCTGAGTGAAAAAATAGGAAAAGGCAAGGAAACCAGTTAATTTGTAGTGTTTTCGAGTGTCTTAATGTATTTTTAGGTGGTTTGTAAGGGTCAAGAAAAGAGGAAGTCAGCCTAAACCAAGAAGAATTTCATCCCCGACTCAAGGTTGTAGAAACGCAAAATACAGAAACTAAAAAAACAAAACCATTATACTTACTGTCATGTTCACAGTTGGAGTCACTCGAATATCAAAAACTGAAATAAAAGATTTACAAGTTTTAGGCCTAGCCCACAATTCACGCCATTATTATTAGAACGGGGCTATCCTGTTGCTATGGGAAGACGCCGTAACCGTAATAGATAATCAGACAAGTTCATACAATAATCACCATTTGCAATCACACCACAGTACATATTCTTTAATTTTCGAGGAAAAAACGTTCCTCTTCATCAGAAGTCGAAAAATGGTGAATGAAGAGTCACTACATGTGGAGCATCACACAAAATTCGAATTTCCTGTAATGCTCGACATGTAGTGACTTTTTTCATTCACCGTTTTTTTCGACTTCTAATGAAGAGGAAAGTATTTTCCTCGAAAATTTAAGAATAAGTACTGTACTGTGAGTGCAAGTAGTGATTATTGACTGAACTTGTCTGATTATGTCTCTATTTATATAACCACGGTTATTGCCGGTTGCCAGTTTTTCAAGCCCTAATAGATAAGTAACAACTGTGAAAATGTGTAATTTATTCAAATTCACCACTCCAATGCTCAATCCGAATTAAACAGCAACAGCTAGGCTTGTGCAAAAGGTGGAGATGGACTCTTTCCAACACGGATAATAAGAGTAACACTTCTGCCCTAAATAGGACAGCCCTGCACCAGTATGAAGATAACCTAGCTACGCAACAGCAGGTGAATATGTGTTCTGCTCTGCGACTTCCAACATTCTGAACTCAAAATTCGTTAAGGCTGTAGTAGGCTTGCATGATCTGCAGGGAGTCATTTTTTCTAACACGGATAATGGAAGTTCTGTGTGTTAAACAGGTTCAATGACCTAGTTACGTGACAATGAGTGACTATGGGGACTACTGTGTCATCACACAGCATTTTTTTTTCTAGCTGGTAAATAGTCTAAGGACAACATATTTACCCTTTTACCCGTATCACAGAGATGCCATTCACGAGGTGCTTCTCAGGTGGCTTTGAGGAAAGAGTCAATGAGTATCATAACAGATAACAGATGGCGCGACACGTTCTGATTTTACGCTTGTGGTCCACAATGATACCTCGCACGTTCATGGTGTTTGTTATTTATCTGCTTAGCATGCCCAAGAGCCAGAACACATAATCAAGACCTCACAAGCCTCCACTTCACAGATATTCTATTGTGCATTTTACGAAAGCCATAAAACAAGATGACACTGTTTAAGGGGCTTTCCGAGGACTGAATAAACGAACTGAATTTCGGAATTTTTTTTGCAAGTTTTCCAAAGACACGGGCTGTCACCACAGTTTTCACGTAGCACAATGCCACGGGAAGATAACACCAATGGATATTTCTCTGGCACATAAATTACATACAGAACCCTAGTTAGCACATGGAATAGAAGAGAAATTCGATTAACTTAATTAACTGGGATCAGGAGAGTTTGGATAATTGAATTTTTCGGCTAATCGCATAAATATGCTATTTTCTGAAAACTCAAATTAGTGAAAAATTTTCCTGTGAACGGATATTTGGAGGTGATCAGATAATCGTGGTTAGGATAATTGAGATTATACTGCATTCATATAATTTTCCGCCTGCCCATTCAGCTGCTCTACAGTTACTCATGCGGGCAAACTGAACGGGGAGACAGATGGGCAGATAGAACGATGCTAATAGCAGTGCTTTCTGCTTTGCAAAATACGCCTATAAAGTAGGAAGAAGTAGATCACCAGTTTTTCTGGAAAGTTACTATCAACAGCACCATCCAGTTCACATGAAATCTCGTCTACCTGCGCTCATCTCTGCTGGAACAACATTAGGCTGAACTCCACCCTGAAAAAACAAAATACCGTACATTAGGAAGAACAAGCATTAGCTGTATGATACAATTCAGCCTAAAAGAATACATTTATTGTACAGTAAATAGCAGAGTCAGGCAGTAATTCTGACACACTTGATAAATCTGAAATAACAAAAAAAAAAAACCGTCCAATACTGAAACTCGACCCAAATATATTTCTCTTACAAGTTAGACTGCTAGCAACTGGGAAATCTAACTGGTCTTAAAATGTAGCTGAGCTAACTAGCTTTAAGGTGCGCTAACTGGCCTCAAGGTGCAGATGAGCCAACTGGCCTCAAGGAGCACATGAACTAACTGGCTTCGAGATGCAGCTGAGCTAACTGACATCAAGGTGCAGCTGAGCTAAGAGTCTTTAAGGTGCAGCTGAGCTAACCGGCTTCAAGGTGCAGGTGGGCTACCTAGCCTCAACGAGCAGCTGAGCTAACTGACCTCAAGGTGCAGTTGAGCTAACTGGTCTCAATATGGAGCTGAGCTAAACGGCCTCAACGTGCAGCTGTGCTAAATGGCCACAACGTGCAGCTGAGCTAAATAGCCTCAATGTACAGCTAACCTAACTGGCCTCAACGAGTCAACGTGCAGCTGAGCTAACTGGCCTCAATGTGCAGCTGAGCAAACTGGCTTCAAGGTACAGTAGAGCTAACTGGCCTCAAGGTGCAGCTGACCTAACTAGCCACAACGTGCAGCTGAGCTAACTGACCTCAAGGTGCAGCTGAGCTAACTGGCATTAAGGTGCAGCTGAGCTAACTGGCTTCAAGGTGCAATTGAGCTAACTAGCCTCAACGTGGAGCTGAGCTAAATGGCCTCAATGTGCAACTGAGCTAAATGATCTCAACATGCAGCTGAGCTAAATGGCCACAGTGTACAGCTGAGCTAAATAGCCTCTAGGTGCAGCTGACCTAACTGGCCTCAAGGTCCAGTTGAGCTAATTGGCCTCAAGGTGCAGCTGAGCAAACTGGCCTCAAGGTAGACAGCTAACTAACCTCAAGGTCAAGGTGCAGCTGAGCTAACTAACCTCAAGGTCCAGTTGAGCTAATTGGCCTCAAGGTGCAGCTGAGCAAACTGGCCTCAAGGTAGACAGCTAACTAACCTCAAGGTCAAGGTGCAGTTGAGCTAATTGGCCTCAAGGTACAGTTGAGCAAACTGGCCACAAGGTGCAGCTGAGGCTCCTTTTATAGCCATCGCGTAATAACCACTGGAACGCCCTTCCAGCTTGCGTGTGCCCCAGTCAGTGAATGTAAAGCTAGGCTCGACCGCTTTTTTGCAGCATAACGCAACCCTTCCTATGTTATGAGATTGTTGACTTTGGTGGTATATTTTTATTGTTATCTTAAATACTGAGGCTAGTTTGACCTTCGTAGGCCAGCAATAGATCTTAGATGGAATTTTCAAAAAGGCGGTTACAAAAACAGCTATGGGTTTGGGTAGATAGCTTTCGGTAGTGCAGCTATCATCAATTTTAGTGCATTGGGAGTACGCACTGCTGGAAGGAGGGAACCAACCTTCCGTTTCCTCAGCCACATCATTTTGGTTGCTGACAAGGTGATACTGCAGTGGTTCTAATGGTAATCACTTTGGAAATTTTTAAACTCTCGTTCTGTAATAGCTCAAATTTTTTTACGTAAATAAAATCCCAGTTATAAGTTATATTCAACACAAAAGTTAGATACTTATACTTTTGATTCTAAGTATAAGTCCTCACCCCCCACATAAGCCCTCCAAACAGTGTGTTGTTGAGAATATTCGTGCTGTTATGTCCTTTGATGGCAACGAAGAAGGGTAGCTCTTGCACAACTTTCTTGTATACACCTTGCAAGTAAATTCCAGCAGTGCTTTGCAAAAAGACCACGCTTAAACTTGTCAGCATAATATATTTGTCACTAAAATAAAACCAGCAAAGAATAAACTTATGTATGAACATCACACATAAGTCTAACAGTTGTCTCTTTAAGAGAATCCAGGGGCTTAATTCATTAATTGAGACCCAGTCCTATTTATTTAGGCATGGCCAAATACAGACCAGGTACTTTTTGAAGCACAGGCTCTTAATTGTGCAACCACTTATCTGTTTACGCAAGGTGAATATATAAAGGATATCAAACCTGGATTATATTCATGTTGACAGTAGTAACACTTCCTAAAGGAAGTTTGTTGTCTTCTTTCCTAGAAAGAAGTCACACAAAAATTGAAAAAAAGTTAGAAATAATAAATGAACAACAGCTAAACTCCTTTTCTGGAGTGTTCAGGGATTAGTAACTTAATCTAAAATCAAACGAGGCCTAATCGTTCCACCAAGTTATAAATTATATGGCCTGGGTTCGTTATACTCCATAACTTTAAAAAAAAATTAAAAACAACATAATTTAGCGGTAGAACTTATTTCACTTAGCATCAAGAACTTGAAAGGACGAGCCCAGCTAAGAACAAGCACCAGGATAAAAGACGAAACGTTGGAGAAAGAAGATGGGGCCCTATAGAACACAAGTGGAGGTGTGTACCGAGTCCCATGTGGTGACTGCAGTGCAATTTATGTCGGAGAGACAAGAAAGGGTGTTCGCACAAGGATAAAACAACATGTGGCAGATAGTAGGGGAGGAGTCGAAATGAGACCACACGGAGACTCGGCACAAAATAAACTGGTAAGGTACCAATACTGTAAAGTCCAACTCTCGGAATGATGAGCATCTAAAAAGCCTGGAATCCCTGGCTATTCAGCACCACAGCCAAGTAAAGGGCTGTGCTGATGAATATCCAGGGACTCTCGAATCCTGGGATACGGTTCCTAATGAAAGGTGAATTAAATAACTTCGACGAGCATGGGCCTTATAAAAAAAACGGAGGCTATGGCCGCACTTCAAGTTCGACGAGCAGACGAACGGTCAAGACAAGAAGTTTGTAGTAGTTATAGTGCCTGATGAAGACAGTCGACTGAGCCCCATCAACCCCAGAAAGCAACTGACTGTCGAAAATTTGCATAGATCTTTTGGGAAGAATACCTTTTACCTTGAAAATAAGCATATGCAAGGTAATTATGAATGTGAACAATGCAATTATGAATCATCAACACGTATCGTTATAAAGAGGTTACACTGTAATTGTAATGTGACTGAAGAAAACCTATGAACCAATCTCAATTAACTGCTTAGCAGTTACGAGAACATTTGGCTGCCAGGAATTACAAACATTGGATCTGTACCCAGTCTGTGAAAACGACAAACCTTGAAATTTTCTAATCTCCTGCTAAACTCCTCAGCAAGTAGCATCATTACAACAGCGATCACGCAGATGGTCTTTTGTTGGAACCCAGAAAGCGTGTTCGCAACATGACTGTATCCCCCTTGCAGTAATTTACTGCATTATCTCAGTGGCGCGCGATAAAGGCTGTTTCTGTAGGGAGTCAAGTTCGTGTCGTGTTCGGTAGTGAAGATAGTAGTGTTTTCAAAGCCTAGCAGACGGCTTTCAACTGTGTGATGTACTGCGAGTTTACTGTTGTGGGTCACGGTAGCCTAATGGTGAGCAAGACTATCTCTTGTACAAGAAGTCCCAAAATTCGTGCCTGACATCTGCGGACCCAGGCATTTCGGGAAGTAAACACCACACGCGCATATTGATTGTGGCACTTAGAAGAGCATAGAAATTTCCGACTGGAACTACCTAGCAAAATTGTCCCTCTCACCTTGTGGTGCCATGGTTTCGGTTGGGGGCACCACAAACCTTTAAGTTCGCTGTTGGTGTTGTATTGAACTATTGCATGTTGGTGCTGTTTAAGCCACATCATGAGTGTCAGAGGATTTGCCAAGCTTGATACTGTAAATGGTGCTGGAACTTTAAACTTGTAGCGTTGACAGTCTGAAAAGCATAGGCGTTTGACGGATAGCAGTAAGACTGCACCGATACTGGATCGGCTCGGTTGCTAATGTTTGGGGTATCAGTATCGGATAGCTGTCGGCAACTTTCACTGATATAATGAGAACTCAAGAATCGTTCGAGATAACGACATGTGGTTTGCAGTGTTTTGCTAAGGAAATCACAGAGTGTTAACCTAGCTATCTTTTAACTGTTCATTAACATTTTAACATTTTTTATTTTAATAATTATTGGGCTTTGAAGAAACCTTCACCCTATTAAGATACTTGATACGAAAAAATTACAAAATAAACCTTTACTGGAATACTCTGAAACTCATTAAAATCTCCTGAAACTCGAAAAATTATTCATCACGCCAAGAGCACGCTCAATTCAAAATCAGATACTGCCCGAGTGCCTGTATCTTGTAAATTTTTGACTGTTTATCACCAGTTTTCAACTGTATATCACCTGTCTTCACTCATCAGGCACGATCAAGGAAAAATGAGTCCTCTGGTTACATCTTTGTTGATTTCAACTGCTTGAAAAGAACGTCCACAGCCTCGATATTTACAAGGTTAAGCGCATGAAAATGGCCTGGCATCCTATATTTACAATACTGGGCTAACTTGCCCAAACGGCATGGTCCTCGTAATTAACCAGACCTAGGCTTTTTCGTCACTTGCTTCCTTTACTCCATCTTTAGCCTCAGCATGCCATCTAAATCTTCTCCCATTAGGTGCATGACATTTAGGTAGGGGTATGCGAGCCTCGAAAGTTTCGAGTTCGAGTCGAGTTTCCCATCTGCTCAAACTCGACTCGAGAATCTGGAAAAAATGTGATAACTTCACCAATTTTTGACCGATTTGACGTTCAAGTATACCAAATTCATCATCTTGAAGAGAAGTTTTCAGTGGTAAAAATTAAAAGCCACTAGCTCAAACCATTTTAAAGTTATACCCTAAACTACGTGCTGTATCCTAAAGCACTAGTTGTAGACATTGACCCGCATAGTCCGTTAAGCAGCATCTTAGTTATTACACTAACAAATCAAAAAGACACTTGCAAAATTAGTGTGTTAACCAAATACTTGAACTCGGCTCGATACTCGATTCTTCTGTTGCAAACTCGGCTTGGCTCGGCTCGACACAAATTTAAATTATTCTACTCGCACACCCAGACATTTGGGTTTGAAAAAATTAAGCATTCAATTTCGGAAGTATTGGCAAAAATTTTAAAACCGGATCGGTATCGAACCGGTAAAGTTGGTGTCGGTACAGCCTTAGGCAGCAGCGTACTGAAGTAAACTTTGTACCTTTGCTGACTGGGTGACACATCCAACTTTATCATTTTCAACATAAATCTGTCCTAGAGAACTACATTACCGCGCATGTGTTTTCACTAAGGCTGCACCGATTCCAATACTGGATCGGATCGGCTGTTGATATTTGCGGTATCGGATCAGTTTCGGCAACTTTCGCTGAAATATCGTTAACTCTGTAACCGTTCGAGATTAGGACATGCAGTTCACGGCATTTTGCTGTGGAAATCACCGAGTGGGTTACGTTTGAATATCGGTATCGGTCCCGGTATCGGCAAATTTTAAAACCAGTTCAGTATCGGTAAAGTTGGCATCGGTGCAGCCTTAGTTTTTGACACATAAATTATAAATGATATGTTCTATCCAAAAAACATTAAAACATACAAATACTTGCTACTGACAAAAGTGTGCTCACTAACAATAACAGGCATAGTTGTACGCACCTCTTTTCTTCCTTTTCACGGTAACTAGCGAAAATGTTCATGACTTTCCTCTGTAAACAACAAACACTGCAAATGAAGAGGTAGTATCTAATAATAACATTATACTTTAAAAACAGCAGACCACCTTGCTACTTTTTAGTGTCTATTATTGACCGCTCAAATAAAAACAAATATATAAAGTGTAATATAGCTGATACACAGACTGAACATGCAAGAATCTGAGATCAGCAATCATTTGTTAGTTTATATGTCTTCTGATGACGCTCAAGTTAACCGTCAACAGTCACCCACTCCAATAACCGTCAAGTCAAAAAACTTTAAAATTTGCCGATGAAGTTCAGTGACATGCTTTACTTTAACTGCTTAACTGACAATACAATCAACAGTATTCTTAAAAACCAAAAATACACTTATGCCACAAATTAGACTTCACAACAAGTTCTATTTAAATTTTCAAAGAGTTAGCCTCTCTTCTTTTTCAGAAGAAGAAAACACGAAAAAATAGGAAAGGTTTTGACAGCTACATATTTACAGTTGGTTGGTCGTTGCACGCATTCAAACAACTAACTACATTATTATAACTGATTAGGCCTAGACCAACCGTCGTACAAAGAAATTTATAGTATCTATCGCTGAAGACATGGTTGCATCAGTTTACTGAAAATGAACTTGGAACGCGCTGCATTACCACAAAATAGGTTGATGTTGCCAAGTATGCCTGTCAGCCTGTTTATCTTGGCAGGTAACGCAACAAAAAATTCTGGACCATTGGGGGAAGGGGGGGATAGTGGCAGTTGGCTAAACCAAATTTTTAAGGAGCTAATTAACTGTTGACGCTGTCAGAATAAAAAGTCAACTTCAATTTTCGCAAACTTTCACTTCTAAGACACTCAGTCTGCCTAGCAATTTTTCTTGGTCAGGCTTCATAAAATTTCGTTTGGGCATGATCACATCTTTGCTCACTGCTAGTTTTCATAAGTAAGTGTCTTGGAAGTGAAAGTGAGCAATTTTTAAGTTGATTTTTTGTTGTTGTCATCAAGTTTCACAGTATAGTGTGAACTATTAACGATGTGATGCCTTGTGCAAACGATTAATGAATTCTATATTTCTTTATCAACAACTGTTTATGGTTTATTCATAATCTGTATTGATGTTAGTGGTACAAACTCCTAGTTAGCTGCATTACCCTTTAAACACAAATGTGACAATAGTTTGCATTAACTAAAATTCTAGGTAAAACAACTTACAGTCAAAACGCAGCACCCAAAATCTGTTCAAGTTACCAGCCAAACCTTGCCAAACTTGCAAATTTTCGGCAAACTTTCTAGTTGTCTTCTTCTTCAGGCCAAAGCCTAAGAGACTTCACAACTCCACACTTCTACTCTCTAACGGACTTTTAGCATCCAAACACTCTGGGAGCAAACGAAGGTCATGCTCAAGTCAGACACAAGGAAGGAAGCACACCTGCGAGCCTTGGAGTCAATGGCTATACACCACTGCAGAGAGCAGTCAGTTCAACTATGAATACACAGGAGCCAGCTTATAAACAGATTGGAAGTATGATGACACCAAATTTGAGAGAAAAACTGGAGACTAAATGGCAAAGTTTTCTTCCCAAGGCCCCTGTTATGGGAGATGATGACACCAACGTTAGCACAACAATGGATGTGAGTGGCACCAACAACAAGGCTAGCAAACTCAAGGCCATTTGTGGAGTGGAGGGAAGTTTCAATGCTAAAAGTCCGTTAAAGAGTAGAAGTGTGAAGTCTCTTAGGCTGTAGCCTGAAGAGCATAACCAGAAACGTTGCCGAAAATTTGCAAGTTTGGCAAGGTTTGCAAAGTTTTGCAAGGTTTTGCTGGTAACTTCAACAGTTTTTGGTGCTGCGTTTTGACTGTAAGTTGTTTTATCATGAACATCAACCAAAGTATTTGTGCCGTACCATCAGTTTTTCGTTTAAAATTCTAGAAAAGGAAATTTAGTAAATGTGAAATCGCTTTGCGTTTTTGATAGCTACAGCTAACGCTCATGTTTTTTTCTTCTGACGTGAAAGTATTATATAATTCTCCCTGCAAAAAAAAAGCAAGAAGTCCAACAGACCACTCAGTGATTCACAGTACCGATATTTCAGAGTCAATGACTGAATCCGGACGATTCATCTTCTGGACAACACCACAATCATATGGCCTAACAATTATGCACAAGATCTCATAACAATCGATATGGAACAACGTGTAAGTACGATATAACAATTGGTTTGAGACAAAACAGAAAGCGAAACTAACACACACTCAAATTGACAAGGCAAATTTTCAACAGTACGTAACTTGTAACAGGAATTTCACGTGAGCTTACTACATTAACTTATTACTACTTATATCGTCAACTCATCATGTTGTATCTTATTATTACCATTTTTTCTGCAGCTGTGTTTTGAATGAATTGAGACCCATGTCCAGGATTTCCAGTACAAGTGACTTTCAGCCCTATAAAAATTCAAACAAGAGACTGATCTTTCCTCTTAGCAGTTAATGCAAGTTTTTTTTTTTTTTTTTTGGTGTGGCTCAATCTTGCCAAATGCAAATAAAAGTTTCTTACTTCACTGGATCTTACTAAGCTTTCACGATTTAACACTGTTGCACTCATCCTTGAAAATTAATACAACAGTATTTTGAGAATTTCTGACAATTTTACCGACAGCAAAGATGTTAACACATCATACAACTGCCTTCATCAGGTGTCTGCTTCGTCTCGTGGTTCCCCGGTTTTTCACGTTCGCCTTACTACATTAACTTATTACTATTTATTGTATCTTATTATTATTACCATTTTATCTGCAGCCGTGTTTTGAATGAATTGAGATCCGTGTCCAGGATTTCCACTACAAGTGACTTTCAGCGCTATAAAATTCAAACAAGAGACTCATCTTTCCTCTTAATGCAGCTACTGTAAGAATTTTTTTTTTGGTGCAGCTAGCTAATCCTTTCCAAGTGCAAATCGATCATTTCCTGGAGCAACTACTCACCTACCGTATATTTCCGAATATAAAACGGTACTTTTTTTCAAATTTACACCATTAAAATAGCAGCATCGTCTTATACTCGCGTTCAAATCCATAACTCGGTCAAATTTTGGCCGATTTTGACGTTTGAATACACCATTTCGATCGTTTTTCCAAGAGCTATCCAATGGTGCTAATCTCAGGCCAGTTGCTCAAATAGTTTTTGGATTATTTAGCAAAAACTAAATATGTATTGAAAAGGGCATCGGGAAGCAGTCCAAAAGCGAAGCTATTATTAAAATTTTGGGTTTTGAACCCAGGACCAGGGGAATTTACTAGTATACAAACTAATAATAATAAATATTATACCAAACCTTACGAAAGCATTGCTAAAGTCGCTAAAGTCACCAGTCGTATAATCGCAGCCATTTACGTCTTTGGAACATGTGAGCCCAAAAATGCTACTCGTCTTATATTCGAGGCGTATTATATTCGGACGTATACGGTATTTTCATCACTTTCAACTTTCACAAATGTGAACTGGCAAACCCTCTCCATTGATTAGTGGACAATAAATTTATATCGCCGTTTTTAATTGTGTACTCACTATGTCGTAAACAATTTTAACGATTTATGATGCTACGCCCCTCACTTTGCTTTAGGCACCTACTGCATAGAGATAGGTAATTTCCACAATCGCAGTTTTTCGCAGATTTAGCAGATGCTTTAAAAAAGATGAATACTGGAACGTTCTCGGAGTAGTAAGTTAGTAGATATCTACAGGTTCCAAAAAAGTATTGTTGATGTCGCGGAATTTCAGAATACTTACGGAATATTGCGGAAGTGTAAATTTCGTCTGTCATATTGCAAAGAAGCTCCCAAAAACTTAATTTTATCATGAGAAACCCTACCTAGAAGTCCTACTGAATATCTACATGACAAATGGGACCTAGCAAGTTGTGTTTTTCATGAAAATAATCTGCAAAACACCTACCATTAGAATCGGCAACCTATTCTAGGTTAGGTGAAGAGTTTTCGAATATTAGCTAGACGTAGTAGTGTAGCGTTGTTTTAAAATGGAGAAAACACTCTTGCACCACATAACTGTAGTAAAATAGAAAACTATACTTGAATTTTTAAAGAAATGACCGTTCTTCTTCGGAAGTATCACTAAACAAATTGAAAAGTGTTTGACAGCAGCCATAAAAGAAGAAGAAAGGTAATTTCTTCGAAAATTCAAGTGTAGTTTTATGTTTTACTACAGTTAGGTGGTGCTAGTATGTTTTCTCCGTATTAATATGTTAAATTATTACCGGTATTTAAAGAAGATTTGTTGTCAAAGTGGCAGTCACATAGACTTAGTAAGTTTATTTGGTGCTTTTTACAGTAAGAATGTCAACGCCGTTTTCAAATCCGGTAGTATATACAGAATACGAAAAAAGAAAACAATACTTACAAACGCACAGTCTTTCGCCGTAAAACACTGTGAAGCTATCGGTAGGATTTGCATAACCTGCACAAAACAGAAAAACAAAGAAAAACAAACGTAATCAGTCAACACCCAATAAGAAGTAAATTAGTAGAAGGTAAAGAAAGAGAGAAAAATATTTAAATCCGTTTGCAAGCTGTCAGAACTGCATTCCCTAACCCTATCCACCCTAGATGCAATAAATAAAACAGGTCATTTCTTTAAAAACTAATAATGGTTTTCAACTTGAAAAAAAAATCGGTCACTTGTTTTGTAGCAGTAAACACACCGTTACTCATCATACTGTGAAACACAACAACGATCAAAAAATATCACACGAGACACACAAAAACGCACACTTTCACGACGAACCGTGTATTGGACTGAAAAACGAAATGAAAAGAGTTCGAACCTACCTTTAAGGTGCCTGATGACGACTACAGTTAGCAGTTGAAATTTTGCAGACAGTAGACTATCTTCGTTATAAAAGTGTGCGTTTTTGTGTGTCTCGTGTGACATTTTTCGATTGTTTTGTAGCCTCCCATAGCCGCATGCTAGGCTTAACCCGTCCAGTATTGGGGACTTAAGCCTAAAAATTACCGTATTGTCTCATATTTAAGCTGCATCAAGTAACAAGACCTTAAGACTTCAATTATTTTGTGGTTGGTGAGATAAAACAATAAAATAAGACCTTATCAAAACAAGTACACGCAAGCCATACACTTTCTGCGCAATTCATGACCTGCAAAGATTTGAAAATGTTTGATATTTATGTTATAACTAAACATTGGGCCTGTTAAAACAGTATTTTGCCGGCTCTCCTGGCTGGCCAGCTGAAAATTGTTTCTATTGCCCGGGGGAAACTTACATTACCTGTGTTATTTTTGCATTCCTTCCTGAGGGATGCCTTTGCTCCTGGAGGTTTCTAGACGCTTTAGATCCACCCAGCCTCGCAATCCAGTGTGCATGTGCGACGCACTCCTCCCTTATAAAATGGGTCAGCTGCAAATGGTTGCCATCTTTTTCCTTCTTGATCAGTCATGGTGGTGACACAAGAGGGGAGGTAGGGCGGGTACAGGTAAAGTATGCAATAGAAACAATTTTCAGCCGGCCAGACAGGAGGGGCGGCAAAATACTGTTTCTAGTTGCCCTTCGGAAATATACATTACCTGTGTTATTTTTGCATTCATGTTGACCTCGTTAATTCAGGTGGAGGGTGCCACCATGATGGTTGCCCAAGGGTTGCGAGCTGGTTCCCCCAGAATCATGGACTCTATAGAGTTTCGTGAGTGGGAAAATCCGGGGAGTTTAAATCCTTATTTAAAACTTTATGTTTTAGGATAGTTGTTTTAGTTAAAGATAGGTAGATACCTGATTGAGTGGTGACGTTAAAGTTGTGGTTGTTTTCAGGCTGTCTTGAGAGTTGATCACTTGAAAGTGAGGAGATGATTTGGAGAGTTGATTGGAGTGAAGAGGGTTGGGTTGATTCAAAGTAGTTAAAGGATTACATCGGAAAGTTGATTGCTGTTTCATTCAAATGAGATGTGGAAAAGTTGATTGAAGGACCCGCTCGAAGGGTTGAATTGATTGAAGTTTCATTTTCGTGAGTTGTGGTTAAGTGTTGATTGAAGAATTGATGGTTCATTGAAGCTTGTTTCCATCATTTCCATCGTTAAAAGAAATGGTGGGGATGATGGAGCACAACGAAAAGAAACTTTGTACCGTCAGGGGGTAGTGGAGTATGACGGCTGTGGCATGGGGACTTTGTAGGGCCGGATCTTTCAGTTCGTTAAAAAGTCCGTAACGTTGACGCTCATTACTGTGGAACACTGCATTAAATTTACTTCCAATAGAGTGGAAATTCTCCATATTACGCTTACTTCCACACTCCAGATAGTTCCTTATCTAGAAATTTTCTTCAGGCTCTTCAAAGGTAAGTTTATCTTCTGTTTACATTCTTCGTTGTGAACACGATCACCATCCGAGTTTGAGATCGCCGCTTCGCGTAGCTTCCCGACTTTAGAAGGCCATTCGTCACTGCCAAGCCTCATGTTCTCAGTAGGCCGTTCCCAACCTCTCAGTTTCCATTTTGTATTCAGTTGTTTTCTCAGATCGACTCCAATTAGGTTAGACACTTGAGGGGAGGAAAAGCCCTGGAAGGGTTCGATAGTGGATGGCAGGTCGAATGCGAAGCGGCTGAGATTACCAAGAAGCGGTTGACGTCGTGTTACGAACGTCGAGAGCAGGTTGTCGCAGTTGCTTGGCGGGCGTAAGCGAGGGCGAAGCGGGAGGAGGAAGGTGCGCAAGTCACGCTGGAATCAGGATATCAGGAGGCGCAGCCATCTTGGGTGAAGGAAGCTTGGTCGAGATTCATGATCTTGTCATGGAACAAACCAGCGAATGAGCGGGGAGCGAAGCAGACAGGCAGGCGGCGCAGGTAGGTAACATGAAGGCGAAGGCGAAGCCAAACAAAAGGAGACATCCGGCAGCCGACGGCATAAGAGCCATTGGCAAAGTGGATCTAACAGGAACGGTGCAACATGGGCGAAGGCTAAACTGCGGAGAAAAGACAGGGGTGACCATTGTGGTCACGCCTGGACGAAAAAGATGGCAGCCATTGCAGCTGGTCCATTTTATAAAGGAGGAGTGCGTTGCACATGGAGGAGTGGCTTGGCAGTGATGAAGGGCCTTCTAAATTCGGGAGGCTGCGCGAAGCGGCAATTTCAAATTCGGATGGTGATCGTGTTCACAACGGAGAACGTAAACAGAAGAAAGACTTACCTTTGAAGAGCCTGAAGAAACTGCACGTTGCAGTCAAAAATTTGGTAGATAAGGAACTATCTATAGTGTGGAAGTCAGGGTACTATACAGAATTTTTACTCTATTGGAGGTAAATTTAATACAGTATTACACAGTAATGAGCGTCAACGTTACAGACTTTTTTGTCTAGTGTACGGCAATTTTGTGTTCTCCTGCAGTGGTAAAGATTTTTTATTGTGTTCTTTGAGATGCCTTTTAAATACCACTGTCACTACTGGCTGTAGGTGTTTTCGTTAACAGTTATAGTTCGTTAACAGTTACAGTTAACAGTTATAGTTATAGTGCCATGTGGTTTGTTCCATTGGAAAGCTGGAGAAAATACTGTACAAATATTATGTATTTAAAAGTCAAAAGAGGTCAATATTTAGCTGCGGATAAAAAATGCGCAGCTTATACGCGAGATAATATGTAAAGTCCATGAAGAACAAAAAGCCAGTTTGATTAGGAACACGGAGTGAAGCCAGCAAAACACAGGCGAGTGGAGACTTAAAACCCACCTACGTACACAGGGAACTTAAAAAACCGGAAGAAAAACATCGCCTCTCTAAAAGGAAGAACAACAAAAAAAAACCTTTAAAAAAACCTGTTGTTTGCATACAGTGTACAATGCCTGAAGTCTCACTTTTAGCAAGAATACTTCCGGTACTTGTGAAAATAAGCTTTGAAGGTTACGATCGAAAATGTTGGATATCAGAAAACTATTAATTTTTATCGAAATGTAGAAAGCTTGGAGCTCTTATTGAGACTTTCAAGCTTTCTGAAACTGGTATTGAGTACACTGGCACTCACATGAAGTCCAGTTGTGTATGAAAAAAGACAGACGTTATGAATTGATAGCTGGAAGAATTTTTGAACCGTTTCTTACCATCGATGATAGGAACACCCTTCAACCAGACATTCTCCAACACTGCCACCCTACACAGATTGAACACATGCATTGATCGTGCACTCTTCATTTCATGTGGGCTACTGCTATCCTGAACCAGCTTTAGCTTTCAAGCTGTTTTGTTCAAAGGTGAGCGGTCACTAGTGGAAAACCTCTAGAATTTACAGTAGCGTAGACTATGATATAGTTCAAAATTGCAGAAAGTAAAGGAATGCACAAAAAGCCACAAACACGAACTAAGCCCATGTATATTAATTAGTATGTGAAAATCAGGGACATCCTTGTCCACCTCAGACCAAACTGAAAAGATGAACCATGTAACACAATAGAGGGAGCCACAGTAGATTCTTAAGATTTTATGTCTGCGAACACCCAACTTTAAATTAACAATAACAAAAACTGGAAAAGAAAGATGAAAAAAGAACAAAAACTGAAAATGTACTGAAATTACACACAATACATAGAACCACAATCTGTTTTGTAAAACATGAAATATTAAGAACAATTTTTTATATTTACCTTCATCTAGTGCGAATCCTAAATTTAGCCTTTTAAAATCATCAGTCGTAACAAACTTTTTCATGCCAAGAACTCCACCAATTTCCTCATCTGAATAAAACACAATATATATGCATATAAATAAATTGAAAGTTCTAGGTGGGAAATAAATGGAAGTTATTCGAATAAAATCCTCTTATGACCAAGTGAAGCATTTACACAATGCTACGTAAAATACTAAAAAAAATAAAAATATTAAAAAACCACAACGCAATTATGAAAAGAGGACTACAACCATGTTAGGAAGGATTTACCCTCGTTAGTTGTTTTAGGTGTAAATTTTAACTGTAGTGGAGGTTATGGTCTTTTATTAGTTTATAAGGCTGGGCCGATACCACTTTTTACCGATCCGATCCGATACCGATTTCGAAGAAAAAAATCTGCAGATACCGAGTCCCGATACCGATCTTTTTCTTTTTAATGGCTTAATAGCTCCTTGGGGGCGTTGCAATTATTTCAAATAAATAAAATAAATTCATAAAGAGTCCCTAATAAAGAAAAAAAATTTGTGCAGATTTATATTTAACCAGACATAAGTGTGTGTTTCTACATAAATTAACATTTTCTTTAGTTTTTACATCTAGTACTGTAGTTCTACTGAATTCACATTTCTTCCCTTGTTACCACATTAAACTTATAGTAAAGCTAGGACGATCAACTTTGTTACGGATACCAAATCCCCAATAACTGATCCAAGTTCCCAACTGACCGAAAAATGTAATACTGAAGTATGTCTTTATAAAAAAAAAATTACTTTTGATATCATTACATAAACAAAGCATTGGCCTAAATAAATATAATTATTTTTTTAAATATTGGTTTAAAATAATATTGCATAGCAAATATCATCTAAAAACACAAAACCCCATTAAAATTTTAACATTTTGTCTTATAACTTCTTAACAGTAAGAGAATGCTGCTTGCAGTTTGAACCATTGGAAAGCTGGTGAAAAAATCTTCAAAATGGTGTATTCGAACGTCAAATTCGGCCGACGAGAAGTGAAAATATCTTCGATTTGGTTTATTACCGATTTATGTGGGTTTTACTGCCGATCCCGATCCGATACCGATACTGCAAATATCGGCCTAGATCGGTATCGGTATTCGGTTTCGGCCCAGCCTTATTAGTTTAGCATTCTATGAAAGGTTTCAAGGCTTGAAAACCATAGTATAAAGCTGGTTTATACTTGTATTTGGTTGGTGGGTGATGCTGGCCTTCATTGTAACAAGACTGGCAAAGAATTTGACCATTCTACTTTGAGTGATAGAAATACGAGTAAACAAATGACGCTCAAACTCAATGTCAATACTCTTCCCATCAGTATTGCGAATTTTTGATAGGCATTACCCGAAAATTAAATATTTTCTGTACTCCTATCTTCATCAGGTAGCAAGAAACGAGTGGACTACAGTCTACATAATTGTATGCACTCTTCTAGATGGATCGAATTCAAACTTGA
This sequence comes from Lithobius niger, assembly GCA_023313725.1. Lineage (NCBI taxonomy): Eukaryota > Metazoa > Arthropoda > Chilopoda > Lithobiomorpha > Lithobiidae > Lithobius > Lithobius niger. Next base: position 2,381 of record JAHWFP010168550.1, on the reverse strand, counting down.
CGTGTCCGTGGCCCTCTGTATTTAGGAGGCCCACGATCATCTCTATGCTGCGGATGCCATTTAAAGGCGAGTTGTTCTCCAAATCTTCTGCTGATGAGGTATTTAATTGCAGGAAAGGATGGCCCATGGAGATTCATGAGGGGTTGCCATGCCAATAACTCATTTTTAATTGCAATTGACTCTAACCTCCTCAAGTGTCTGTCATTATTAGAATTGGACACTAGGAGGGTTGATGTTTTGTCCCATGCTATCTTGTGAGCAGTGGCCATGTTGTGAGTTGTGATGCTGCTGGTAACCTGTTATGTTATCTGCCATGTGTTGCTTCACTCTTTCAACCACACCCTTAGAGCTAGGAACTTGTGGTTTGGACCAACAAAAAGCTGGCGAAGAAATCTTCAAAATGGTGTATCCAAACATCAAGATTTGTCAATTATAATTCGAAATATGTTCAGTTCGGTATTTTGCCGTTGAAAGGCTGAACACCGAACGGAACCGAACACCCTCTGTTCGGCCAAGTACGGTTCGGTTTGTTTGGTTTGGTACAGCCTTAAAAATTAGTAACCAGTAAAATTTGAAAGTTACCGAACAAGTAATATCAATTAATATCAATTAGCTCTCACCCACAAAGATCTCTAGACAGACTGTTTCGCCCTTGTTTGAGCTCGTCAGTAGAGAATACTTTGTGGATGAGAGCTAGGCTACGCTTGCTAGGGCGTATTCGTATTCGTTTCGCCATCGAACAAGTAATTTTTAACAAAACCAATTTCTGATTTAAATGAAGATTAAAATGCTCATCCAATATACTCGCCGCACACTTCCCCTCCCCCTTACCCCGGTCACGGTGAATACCGTTTGGTATTGGATTCAAAAATAAAGGTATCGGCAATCTTGGAAAGATTTCAAGACATAGTGCAAATTAAAGTACAGTACCTGGTACAAAGGTCAGATGAACTGTTCTCAGAAGACTAATCCCGTCAGCCTTCAACCGACGTATTGCTTCCAAATACCTAAAATTATAAAAAAAAAAAACAACAGATATATGGTAACGTACGAGTCCTTTTCAATATACTTACAATGCAACACTTTTAAAATAGCCTCTCGAAGAAAGACATCAACTAGCTTAGAAATGACCAGCACTAGTATTTCTGGGTGCGCTATACGTACCCAATGTAACATATGGTGCTAAGGCAAAGACCCCGTTATTGTATACAGTACAACATACTGTGGTATTTTAAGCAACAGAAACAGCAGACCGCTAACTTAACCTTCCTGCAACTTAACCTCTTTTCTCTACATTACTGTTCATCTCGGCTCTTGTTTTTCCTATACTGTATTGTCCAAATGTAAAGACAACTCAAATATAAGACAAATTGCATTTTAGACTTGCAACTTCCCAAGAAATAAATGGCCGCAATTATGATTTATAGGATGGTCGACTTTCACAAGGCATTCAAAATGGTTACAATAGTGACACTATTACACATATAAGTTTTTCGCAGACGTGTTGATGCCCTCTCCAATTATTAACAGTATTCCATAAAGCCAGGGGTAAAAGCTGTTTGGGGAACTCGTGTTCGGGTGTAGGCTTCTCCTAACCTTCTGGTGCAGGCAGTGACCAGATTTTCACTGTGCAAGGAGTACACCTTCAGTACGTGGCATGCAGTACTGTACGGTGATTGCTTGTAGTTTTTGCTGTGTCATAATTCATTTCCCTCGTCCTTTTGTGTAATCTGTAACTCGGTACTTTTTGTACTTAAGCAAAGGTGTTGTGGTCCAAAAAAACGTGGGCCGAATTTTTGAAATAAATAATAATTAACTTTTGACAATATTCTCAAATATGCGCCACAAGTGACGAAAAGGGGAGACGACTTCACTTCATCTCCTCTAAACATTGTCTAAACTAAGATATCGAGAAAGGGGTGTACAGGCCCGGACTGGCCATAGGGAAAGGGCGACAATGACACGTGGGCCCTCCCACAGATTCGTAAACGGGTCCCCTTTAGTTTACACAGTCACAAGTGAATTTTTGGTGTCGTTTGTTGTTGAATGTTTTTTTTCCTTTGAAATTTCCTGGTTGGTCTTAAAATTTGATCCCCTCCCTGATCATTTCATGCTGCCTTTAAATGATTAGACTAGGCGGACACAATTATAATTTCAAATTCCCCACACCTCCTGGGATTGTGTTTAGGGCCTCTTTAAAATGTCACAGCTGCCAGTCCGGGTCTGGGGATGCGGCATACGGTACTTACTGCATTCCAACACATTTCATGTCCTGAAACATAAGATAAAATAAAAAATATATTACACACACAACAGACTACAATATATGAACGTCAGACTACACATATTTTCTGCCACTTCTTATTTTGTTGCAGTATTTT
>JAHWFP010168496.1:0-11543 GCA_023313725.1 Lithobius niger | reverse complement strand
CATTAAAACAAAGGTTATTCGAGTACTGCAATACTGATCCCAGAGTTGAAAGCTCAGTATGTACCTGTCTTTACTGGTTTTTATTTCTTAGAACTCTGGATATATGGAAAAATAGTGCCTGCTTTTATTTACATGCATCCTTCATTGTGTTCCCTATCCCCTTGTGAACGTGTGCGGGCGCCAATGAGGCTCTTTGAACCAAACCAACTTGTTCGTAGTGTTTGCTACTGTAGTTTAGCAAAATGTCAAAATAAACAGCTCAAAATGACAAGGTTTTTACAAGCCAGCATGCCTTTGCGTCTTATCGTATTTATTTAACACGTACTGTAAATTCGATTGAATCTTCTGCAAATGCTATCTTATTGCAATTTAGATAAGGTATAGGAATGCTGTCAAATGCAGAGACGTCGAACTGGGGATTAAGCAGCGGCCAAGATCTTATCGTTGGTATTTGCCCATGATGTAATAATAAACACACGTAGTTTTGATATCTGCCTGCATTGCTGGCTTAGACTAAACCGTTGGTTAGAGTTTAAAGGTACATGCATCCACGTTTGCTTTCCTGTATGACTCAGTTTTACGACAACAGTTCAAACATTTGTAAATGTTGCCAACACATTCATTTTCTTGTTTTTTCTTTCGTGTGAGATGATTTTGCGACATTAAGTCTAACCTATGTAAATGTTGCAAACGCTATTCTCAACTGGCCGCACGACATGTCGGAAGAATTTATGTCCCTTTAACGTTTAGGGTCAATTATCAAATGAAAGCACTACTCCGGTGTTGACCGAAAACAAAAATTGTGGTTCGGGAAATAACCCATTTGTCTGCAGGAAATATTCACATTTTGATTGAACAAAAGAATCCCGGTCTTAGTACAATGGGGTTCTTTGGGAACAGTAGTGCAATTTACGTTGGACGCTCATTATTTATGTTTAAATTTGTGTTTATTTAGAAAATAACATACCAAGAATCACAAACTGCTTGTCAATAAAGGTAACACTGAAACAGGCAGTTGATGGCTGAACGTTAGCTACAATTACGTTTTTCTTAGCTTTTTTCATCATTATGAGGCCAATTTGTGTCACGGAATTACCTGAGTAGTGAATCAGTAATTGAGTAAATTCAGACCGGACTCGGTAGGGGGGCTGAAGTGCGATCGCCTGGTGCTCCAGCACCCCTTCTTTATTTTTTTATTTGTGTGTTTATTTGTTCATTGCAATCCTCGTGTGTTGAATCTTGTAATGACCGATTCAACTGAATGCTGCAAAGGGGGAGTGGGGTGGGGGTGCCTGTAAATTTATGGAAAAACTAATTCATTTGGGCAAAAGTGTTAATTTGGTGGCCAAAATGTTGTGAGCCCAGGCATAGGAATTAAGCCAGTTCAGACCTTAGTAAATTGCTTACTGATTTATCTTAAATCAATTGACTATGGTGGGAAATAGTTCGAGTTGAAATTTTATACCATTATACAACTGATTTCGATAATCATTTGTCGTGACCATTTATTGGGGACACTGTGTCATGGAATAATTATAGTGAGTTTCATGAAATCAAACAAGCTGCGAGCCCATCATAAACATTTTAATTATGCCCTTTAGAATTATTGTATACTGTTTGCAAAATTAAGTTAAAGTAAATGTTGACATCCGATGTGTAGAATTGGTGTTATATTTAACAAAACTATACCATTAGCTTTACGGAATTTGCAACATTCACTAAGGGCTCAGCGACATCAAGGTTAGCATTTCAATGCTAGCATTTCAAGTTGCTTACTTTGCACTATAGCTATACCATCACTAGAGTATAAAACTACATGTAACGTAAGTATAGGGGAAGTGTGATATGGCAGAAACACCTACCGCAGAGCCAGCTCTTTCTTTTGCTACCCAAACATTGCATCGTGCTACCTATACCTTTCTCTCAAACGTAGCAGGTGGGGATGCCTCTTGTTACCTGTTGGAATGATTTTTTTTATACGGAGTGCCCTCTGCTGAATGACCCGAATCCTTTTGTAGGGGGTTGTGATATAATTTTCCCATTATCGGTTTGAAAAATGTTGAAAATGTATCCCTAAGATGTCAAATAGTCCCACCCCAACCCCAGTACTCATCTGTAAATGCTTTACTAAATTTCTCAGTACGGGCATGACAAAAATGTATCACAAGGAGGTACGAAATCATCCAGAGTTTACTGTAGTGATGTAGTTAGTGCCAGGTTTACTTGACTGATGTGCGTTAAACAGTGGTTCTGGAGATACCGCCATTATACTGGTTAGAAGACGAGGACGCTAAGACTTAGCTATTTTTGCCCGCTCTGCTCAGGGTGTCCTGGTAATGAGCGTTGGGACTTGGTTTTTTCTCAGTTTGTAGTATTATATCCTATAGGATACGTAATGCAATTAAGGGTTAGTAAGAAATAAGAAAGTACGGCATTGACCCTTAATTTAACAGAATGACATTTAGCGATTTTTATTTTAAGTTGGGTCAATCACGCGATTTGACCCGCCATTCTGTTGGGTATGAGACGAAAACGCTAACAACTTGGCTGTTATTGCCTGCTCTGCTTAGGGTCCATGGGGATCCTTCATAAAGCGGGCGACACGCATTCGGACTTAGTTTTTTCCCAGTTTGTAGTATATATCCGATAGGATACGTAATCAAGTTAAGGGTTAGTCAGAAATAAGAAAGTTCGGCATTGACCCTTAATTTGGTCGAGTGACAGTTGATGATTTTTATTTTAAGTTAAGTCCGTCACGCGATTCGAACCGCCGTTCTGTTGTGTGGGAGACGAGGGTGCCAACCACGTGGCTGTTGTTGCCCGCTCTGCTCACGGTCTCCTGGGACCCTTCACAAAGCTGGCGATGCGAGTTGGGACTGAGTTTTTTTTCCCTGTTTGTAGTATGTATCTTATAGGATACGAAATCAAATTAAGGATTAGCTAGGAATAAGAAAATACGGCGTTAGTCTCTGTTTTATGAACACTTGCCTGGCTTCAAGAAGAAGAAAGACCGAATATAGTCTTAATTTTAGCCCTGCCCTTCATGAAAACATAATGGATGCAATAATATTGTACTCATATGTGGCAACTCTCACGGTGAATTTAATCCTTACTTACTAAAGTGGCACTCAGAATCTACCACCGTTATTATTAGAATAACAAAAAAACATTCTCTGCCACCGCTGACATCAATCACTTTCAGCCATACCCGCGACCCTGATAGCAACTTTAGGAGTGTTAGAAAGCTGGCTGATACAATAGCAGTTTGAGAACGGTCTGTTTGAATCTACAGAGAGTGTCACAATATAACACAATGTTATACTGTAACTTACACAAACCGTAACTTCAACCGCTCGTGATAAGATATGCTGGGGGTTACACATCATGGTGGTTTCTGATGCTTTCTATCATATAATTAGCAATTACGGATAACACAATCTAAAAATCAGATGCTGATCAACTGATAACCCTTTCTCAAACAAATCAGACAATGCAAGGACGACTTACTATGACTATGCAAAAAAGTGCTGTGTAACTAATTTCGATCACGGATATGAAATGTGATTCTTGTGTTTAATATTTGAAGACTGAAATAGAATATAGAATATTCCTCGATTGCTTTAAAAAAAAAAGGAGCCCAGCTGAAACTGAAGTACAGAAAAACTGCCGAAATGGAATAAAACTGCAGTCTAGCTGCAGATTTGACGGGACCTGTAAAAAAAAACTGATGTTAAACTGCTGTCAATGTGAAGGTCAACAAACTAACTCCAATACTGCAAAGTGACTGCCATTAAACTGCAGGGAAAGTGACGTGCTACATGGATTACAACAAAACTGTAGAAAAAGACGGTTTTTTTTTCAAGCATTGTGTAATTAATTACTAATTAATTGCTGGATGAAGTTCTAAAGTAAGATTTTGAAGCTACAGTAGTGTTACGACGGTGGAGGTTGTTTAGAACAATATATTCTCCATTAGGTAGGAAGGGAAGAAGAACAACATAGAAGCATCGTTTGTTACGTTGCAACATGTGCCGGCAAATTTCTACTAGAAAACAGGTTGCGGTACTATTGTAGGCGGAGTGGATAGAAATTCATGTTAAATTTGTATTTACTCTCATTTTAATGGATTTGCAATACTTGCTAATGTTCCATAAAAATCTGGAGGCAATACTCACATGGCTACATTTGAGCTGAAGCTCTTTTTTTTCATTTTAGATAGGCCTAAGCTACGTTCCATATTAACTTTAAGATGCTTTCGTTTGCTCTCACATTTAATGTCTGTTTCGTCATTTGCAGCCTTTTTCCGCTATCGCCGCTGTAGTAAAATGCTACGTTAGCCGCCGTTGTTAAGCTGTAATGAACGTGCCACCGTCAATAATGCTTACATTGTTTATATCTATTGCAGAGTATCTTTCCTAGATTTAAAATATTAACAATAAAGCATTGAATTTATTTACTAGAGCCTAAAGATCGTACATCATGCGATCCGTCTACAAACTTAAAAACTACTTAAAACAAACCTAACCTAATCCAATGTACCTTCACCACAAACAAACTAACGAATAAAGCATTTAACTGCAAGCTAAACAATTATCAGCAACGATAGCACTTCACAAAAAGCAAAAGACTCAAAAGATCTGCGGCTCCCTACACCGACTCCTGTGACATTATTGAAGCGCACACCTCTGAAAAGTATTGCAATGCGAACGCTAATTTTTTGAAAATTGGAATTATCACAAATGTAGGTCAGACGGTGTAAGCTTGGGTGTGAAAATAGCATTTAAATTCTAAAGCTTTCAGAACTTTTAGGCCTAATTTTTATCTGCGTTTTTTTCCGTAAGCGACAACCGTACAGACATTAGGCGTAATCATTCTTGCAGCACGGTATTAATAGTACAGTTTCCATAGCAACCCAGGAATCTTAAAATTATTATACTAGGAAACAGGCTTTGGGCTTATTGTAGGCGGAGCGAACGAATCTTCATTTCAAACTTATATTTAGTTTTTATTTTAATGACGATACCACATTTGTTAATAATTCTTAAAAATCTGGGTGCAATACTTAATGGGCTTTGTTGGGCTGTTTGCCTTTTGGTGTGACGTACTGCTGTTCTTTGCTGGCCTTTTTCTTATTTTAGCCTTTTTGTTCTTTGTAGCCTCCTTTTCGCAGCCAACACTGAAGACGTGGGCCATCGCCGCGAGTAAAAATAAAACAGCACGTAATAAGGCGTTTAACTGCAAGCCAAACAATCGTCAGTACGGTAGTTTTTAACAATATTCAGAAGATTCAAAAGGTTCACAATACTGCTTTTGTATAAGATTTGACACCGCCACCAACAAAAATGTTGAGCTGGCACACCTCTATCACGCGATGCACGATAATAGATTATTTCCTAACTCTATGCTGCAACAGCGATCTCCATTATATAATCTGAAAGAAATAGCCACCACAATTTAGGTTTAAACTGTGATAGCTTTTAGACCTAGTTTTAGGTTTTAGGCCTAATTTTTAGCGTTTAGGCCTAATATTTATCTCCGATTTACTTTCATTAGTAGCAGCTTACAACAGTGGTTCGAGATTAAGCCTATTCCTTCATACGATGGAACACGGTTTTGGTTTCGAGTCTTCACGTTACCGTGGCAACCAGGAATTGAGAGAGGCGGGCGTATTATTGTTTCGTGCTTTCGTGTTTCGTCTGATGTCAATATCGTTTTATAATACCGCTTGGCCTTGATACGATGATTTCAGGTTTCATATTCGGGATTCCCAACGCTAGTGTAGACGCCACTTTCGTTGCCATGTTGAATTGAATAATCTTCAAAGCATTCTTTTTACAAATGAAACTAACGTGTGTCGTTAATGGAATCCTTTTGTTTTTATGGTTACATTTGTTACTGTAGTGGTTAAATGCAAGCATCAAATGTTATTATTTCGTTGAGTTACGTCGAAAAAGATTATTAGCCAAAAAGAAGCAATCAAAATTTATTTTCCGTGTTTTTTAAAGTTCACTTGACTACCATTATCATGGTGTATGCTTAGTCGGAATTCCTTAAGTATTCACGACTCCAAATGTACAATGGTGAGTGTTAGATATAAATTCGAAAATTGTAAAATTTCTACAGTAATAATTGTTCGATTTACGTCAAATTTTGGCTCAGCAATACTTTTGGGGGTATAAAGCGTTGTGCGAAATTTCATTTCAATCCGACCTTTCGTTTGGGCTTCACCCAGACTAAAAAAGTTCCAACCAACAGACCAACCAACCAACCAACAAACCAACATTTTGCAATTTGATGTCCGTTATAGGCTACGCTTCACTCGCTTTGCTCGCTCGCTCCGCCAACAAAACCAAATTATTGTTCCGTCTTGCGATTTAAACACGTCGTCTGCTGTTAGTTTCGTTTTATATGAGCAGTTTCCTCCTGCAGCAGCGCTTTGAGGTTTTCATATTTGGGATTCCCGTTTATCGTGTCAACAACAAGGTGGTTGCCATGCTGGTTGAATTCCTCCTAGCATTCTTTTTCACATGAAACGAATGTGAGTCCTTAACGAATCCTTCTGCTTTTTTCTCCTTTGCTTGCGTTCCTCTATTGGTTAAAGTGCTATAATATAAAAAAATTATTATTTCGTTGAGTTACGTAAAAAAATATGGGTTAGTTGTAAAGAAGCAACAAATGTTTTTTTTTTAAGTTCTTTGGTTACCAGCAATACAGTGCATGCTTCGTCGGAATTCCTTAACTATTCAGGATTCCAAATTTACAACGGTGAGTGTTAGTTCGATAAATCCGAATAATCGTAATTTCATGGTTTTAATTGATCAATTTACGGCAAATTCGAGATCAACAATATTTTTTGTGCTATCTAGTAATGTGTCAAATTTCATAGCCATCTGCGCTTTGGTTTGGGCTCCACCCAGAGGACAAAAGTGCAACGACCAACCAACGTTTTGCAATTCAATGTCCGTTAGAGGCTATATGCTACGCACCGCCAATTAAAGAAAAATTCCAAATTACTTTGTGGAAGAAGAGAAGAACTGGTTCAGATGCACACTGACTGGCACAAATCTCACAAGACATATAAAAGCTAGCAAATTTTAATTTTCAGTCGTAATTTTCGGATCTTGTTCACCAAAACGTTCACCATGATGCCTTTCCAACATGGCTGTGTAGTAGGCTGCAGCAGTGAGGTGCAGCTGCTCTTTATTTTGATCTTTTATTGTAAGTATTTGCCTGTTTAGAGTTTTTTAATGTTTTACATCACACTCATCGTTGCCTGTACTATGTTTTGGTGAACAAGGTCATTAATGAGGATTGAAAATTAAAAGTTGCTTCCTTTTATATGTCTTGTTAGATTCGTGCCAGTCAATGGATACCTTGAAACAGATTATTCAAAGGTTCAAAGAGTTTTGTAACGAACGTTAACCACTCCTGGTCATCCTGGAAACCAATTATTATTAAAGTGTTCAACGATTGAATGCATCTAGGGTAAAGTCCGGTTGTAATAATTATTTCAGTTCTTTGGGAGATATTTTATCTTGTAATCAGTTTCCAGTTCAGCATATATAAGCCCACCAGATTCGACGTTGGCATGTTAAAAGACTGTGTATCCTCTTCCAGTTATGATTACTTGCTGATCTTCATAATTCTACCGAAAAAATAAAAAATACCGCACCCCACAGCTAAATTAAATTTAGCGGTTTTTTTCTTCTAGCTTTTTTGTCCTTTTAAACTATTATTTTTTTTATGATAGCAAAAAAATAGGATTTTCAATTTGAAAGTCAAGTAATCGTTTTAAATTATCTGAATTGGCGTGTACAGCAAACAAACAAAAAACATAACGTCAAGCTTTTTTCCACCCCCTCATTATTATTTTTTTTCCTATGTGTAAATCAAACTCCGTCTGAGACTGACGCAGCTATTAACCAGTGACCCCTAACATGGGTACCCTGACAAAACCCATTTCTGCCTGCACTGTCAAGGCTAGTATGACAGACGCTTTCAGTGGCTGTGTAGGCTATTCCAAACATTGTCTAGGCCCCCTGCAATGGTTAGGGCTTTCCCCACCTCTTGCTATTCTTTCTCCTTGAAAACTGGTTGAAACTGATTCGGTTCATCTACAAAAGCAGCTTGCTTCAGATGCAAGCATTTTTTTTTTAGCTCCTTCCAAAATTATTTCCCAATGCTTACTGTAGCTGCCAAAAACTGAAAGTTGGCAAAACTGAAGTCCTCTCTCCCCCCACAAAAAAATGGCCATCATTACTGATTTTAAAACCGTGTTTCCTAATTAGAAATCCTTTTATTAAAAAATGGTACTAAATGTTATTTTTTTATTTCCACTAATTAAATATTCACGTTAATAAACAAGCGCAAATTGCTATAAAATTATATAGGTGTAGACGATACAAAATAGCACAAGGGCGAAATTCTACATTGAAAATAGCTAAGATTCTGTAAGCCTTTATTATGGACTTATATTCCAGTGAGATGACGTAAACTCCGGATTACCAAGCAAACGCTTTACCAACTACTAAGTCCTTCATAGCGAGTTCCCGCAGTCTCTGTTATTGCACTGAAAAGATGGCTCAGACAGTAGAAGAATCTGTACTGTTATCCGGATTTCGTTGGTTTGATTCCCGATCACGTCATGTATGGAAATTAACATGACTTAGGGCCACTAGCAGCTAGCTAGCTGGCTAGTTAGCTAGCCAACACATTATCAACCATCTTTGGTAGCAATTTTTTCCTAGAAAGAGTCGTCCGACGAACAAAAAACGTTCCCTATATTATAGGGACGTAACGCCTGATTGTCCAAGAGATTTGCAGCCGTTTTTGTCGCATGCAAGTATTTTATCCAGCTACTCCTTGTAGTCTATACAACTTTTGCTTCAGACAAAGACACATGCTTACGCTTGCCGCCTTCATGCGTCAATAACAATACAACAACAATGAAACTACTACTTGGCGGCAACACGCTAGTGCGTGTGTTGATTAGATTACGCAAACACACGACAAAATTTAACTGCTAAATACGAAATTGCGTGTGTGTGTGCCTGTTTTAACCACTACACCTCTGGAACTAAGGCACATGACAAAGATGGGAGTAGGAGTAAAAGAAAGGTAATTAAATTCCCCTTCTGTTAGGCCTATTTACATGGCTGTTACTTGCTATTATGCCCCTCAAATACGCGTAAAACCCATAAAAATAACGTTGTTTTTACTCTCGTGATGTTTGTTCATGACGTCATAGTTTGTTCATGCAAACCTCCTCGAGTGAAGCGAGACGACGCCAACGGAGCGAGTAAAGCGAGCGATACATTGCTACATTGATACATGATAAGCGATACATTGATACATTGCAGAGGGCTACTGTTATCAGAAAATCTTTCAAGTTGTGTGACCGGGCTACCTTGATCTGGGCTTTTAAATCATATGTCAGACCCATGCTCTAATTTGCTATCCGGTGTGGAACCCCCATTTGCTTGGCGATATCGAGTGGGTGGAGTCCGTTCAACGGAGGTCCACTAAGTCCTTGCCGTGGCTGAGGAAACTTGACTATCGGAACCGGCTCCGGGTTCTTGGGCTTGATTCCCTGGAACTCAGAAGGCTGAAAGCGGACTTATATATGGTCTTTTCCATCTTACACGAAATATTTTTGGAAACTTCCATGGGTGTTTTGAGCTGAGGGGCAGTATGTACATTGTACACCCGTGGCCATGCTTGGAAGCTCGTCCTTGGGACATCCAGGTTGAATTGTTGGCAAAAAAAAATTTCTAATCGCGTCATCAACAGCTGGAATGTGCTCCCGGCATCTGTTGTCTCGGCGTCTACTCTATCTCAGTTCCGTTTGTGGTTGAATAAATGTAATCTTGGTACTTTTTGTCCGGTTTTAATGGCTGCTGTTTTTTGTCAGCACTTTGGTTTTATCTTTAACCTGCTTACTAATTCTGCGTTTGGTGAACCTATTTAGTGTAAATTTCTTTTTTTTTTTGCTGTAATGTTATTTTTTTTGGAGTGTGTTTTAACCTTTTATGCATGTTTAGTAAGTCAGGCACGGTGTTAGTGGTACTTTGGTATCCGTCTGTCAACCTGTTTTCACATTTTTTTCGAAATAAACTATTCTTATCTTATCTCCTGACTTTTCCCTACGGGGCTACCCCAAACTTGCCGCAGCACCACTACACCCGGCAAACATTCAGGAACTACGACAGATAATTGTTGACATCTGACGAACAATAACACCAGCTATGATTTAGGAAGTTAGGCAAGATGTGGACCAAATTCTCTGGCGTTGTGTAGCAGCGCAGGGAAGGCACTTCGAGAACGTAGTCTTTAATTAGAGTAGATTTTGCGTACCTTCAATGGAGAATAGAAAACTGTTCTACCTCTGCAATTCAACCAGTTAAAGAAGGCACAGGAAATTCAACGTTCAAGCTGAAAGATTTACCTTGACCGTAGCTTAAGCAAGCTCATATTAGGACAGCCAGGGTGCTGTACGTGTCTTCACTTAATTTCCATTCCTTTGCTTTCAGTCAGTTTCGTTCCGTGGTGCATTCATGCCTCATCCCCCTCCCGGTGTGATTTGTCTCCGTGTTTTGTTTACGATGGTTTAGGTCTATAGTCTGTGCCGTCGATTTCCACAAAGATTACGACCCCTTATTTGGACTGGAGTCGTGCACGGTTTACAATCCTAACAAATACGAGGTTTTTGGCAAGCCTCGTGGGATGGACAGGACGGCAATAAATTACGAGCTATTAAAGGCAATGTAGAGGAATGGCACTCGGCGTGTCGCCGCAGTCGCCGTGAGGAGGTGGTTTTGGCCCGTTTGCGCATTGGTCACACTCGACTTACGCACTGTTTCCTTTTGCGGGGGGTTGATCCTCCTGAATGTTATTGGTGTCGGCGGCCACTTACGGTCCGGCACTTCCTTGTTGATTGTTGCCATCTTGCTGGTTTTCGTCGTCGTTTCCATCTTCCGCATGACATTGTGCGCCAATTGGGCGATAAGTCTGTCCTCCTGTCCGGTGTTTTTCAATTTTTGCAGGAGGTACAGATGTATGACAAGATTTAGATTAGGGGTTTGAATAATAGCTCTGTAATGTGTGGTGCAGTGGCAACCCGGACCAGTGCACTGTGACTGAGGTTGGCGCTAATGACCAAGCTGTCGACGCGCCATTAAGCCTCATCTCCCCCCCCCCTAACAAACAGTGTACACTCGTAGAGGGAGGCCTATACAACCACATCGGCCTATTACTGGCCTATTTTCTCAGTACTTTATGAATCATCCTGTATGAATATATATATTTTTTCTTTTTTAATAAATTAGGTCAATTTCTTGATTATGCAAGAAGTAGCCGAATAGTTTATATTTAATCTCATTTATCAAGTTGGATCAGTTCAATATGAATTTTATTAAATATAGTAGGAATTTTAGATTTGTTTGTTCGTTTACCATATTGATTTTTGGCAAAAAGCACTTCATACCATATGTGAATGTTTGAATGGCTGTAGTGTTGTTGTGTTCCGTCAGGTATTTTACAATTTT
>JAHWFP010168478.1:0-10836 GCA_023313725.1 Lithobius niger | reverse complement strand
AATCCCGAAATTTCGGGATTTATTCGTATAGTTTCAGTGGAAAAAAAAGTAAACTAAATGAAAAGAAGGTTCCGTTCGATAACTTCATTGTTTAAATTATTCACAAGGTGAAAATTGCGTGAGCACAGCTAGTTGCTAGCATGTTCTACTTTTATTTGAAATGATCTGCTATTTTTTTGAAAGTTTAAATCAATGGGAGTATTTTTGAATTGTTATTTTTTAATCTAGTTGTGATAATTTTGTTGGAGTTTTGGCAGAGTGCTTGCTATTTGATTTAAAGATCGACATATGAGTAAATTAGTGAAAAATAGGGACTACGACGAATAATGAGGTGTTCACCATTTTGGCAACCGGAAGTGACAAGCTTCATTTATTAACACTACTGAAATACATAGTGATAATTTACGAACTAGACGGCCTTTAGTTTCGCTAATAATTTTTCAGGATTAAAAATATCTTCACCGCTGTTTTACAATTTTAGTCGCGTCAATTTACTATAATAGGCCTATGTGAATTAATAAAGAGTCCAACATTATTTTTAAGAGCAGTTTTCTCCAACGCTCCCCCTTTGTTGGTCTCTTGATAACCTCTTTTCAGCCTTGTTCTTTAGAAGTATCTTGGTTTGAGTGTTTGACACATTTCACTTGTGGACACATACGGAAAGTCAATCACACCGTCCTGAACTTGCTGTCTTATAAAATGGTTCTTCAGGTCGATGTGTTTACTTCCGGTTATGGCCGATAGTCAAAGCCTAGTTTTTTTTTTATCTCCACTTATTTCATCTTAAATCTACGTTATTAGTCTATAGACTAGAGGAAGGTAACATTAAATTCACACAAAAAAAAAAATTAATTTATAACTTTTTATACGAATTTATCCTATTTTCAATCCCGTAAATCCCGGGATTTAGGTAGCAAAAACTCGGGTTTTTCGGGACTAAAAAATGACCGGGATCCCGGGATCCCGGGATTGGGTGCTCGACTACTGTAATGCCACATATCGGCGTAGCGTAACTCCTCCATACTAACTAGTAAGTTAAATTGTTATTGCTAAAGAAAATTTGCCATACCTATAAACAAACAGTCAACAAACAACCAACATGAGTATTATTTATCTGAAAAGTGTAGAATTAATACTTTGCTCCTTTTTGCGAGTAATTAGTTATTTTTAGTTTGCAATAAAGGAAATTTTTCGACTAGAATATAAAACATTTATAAAACCAACAATCATAAAATCACTTACCACAAGAACTGATACCTAAACAAGAATCATTGCCGAAAATAACCAAGTGTAAAGCTTCAATAAAACCTGGCAACCAAAAACGTAAAGAAACCACCAAATGACCATATATATGGCTTGCAGAGCTCTTCCATACTAAATATAAGTTGTATTGTTATTAGAAAATATTAGAAAATATTAGAACATAACAAAATCCGTCAGACCCATCAACAAAACAACATTAGAAAATAAATATCAACCAGTTTGATGATTAATGTAAGGTTGAACTGATCCGAAGTCAAAACAGCAAAGGAACACAAATAAACTTTCTGTAAGGTTTCGTATACTGCAGTGTCGTTGTACTGTTTAGTCCACGTGAAACCTTACTGCTGTAGTTAAATTTTTACCATTTTATCTGAAATGTGCAATTTCTGTAGAATTAATACTTGGCTCCTTTCTGCGAGTAATTAGTTATTCCTAGCAAGGAAAGTACTTGACTTACAAATTCAAACTCCACAAAATCATAAAATCAAATCAGTTAACAAAATAACTGATATCTACACAAAAATTAACACCGAAAATGTGTAAAGTCCAGAAGTAAAGCTTCAGCAAGGTTACAACCAAAAATGTAAAGAATCCAGAACATCATAAATAACAAAAAAAATCACGTTAGGCGCAGCTACCAAAAGTCCTAATATCTGAACCAAAAACAATAAATTGTAAGCAAAAGCCCGCCAAGTTTCAGCCATTGAACGGCTGTGATATAAAAAAAAAACGAGCCAAATTTCCACTCATCAGACATACAACGCAACTTTAAAACTTGGCGCATTGCAAGCCTTTCGTTTGGAAGACCCAAGATGCCCAAGCAGCATCAAGATAAGCGCTAGTTCATTGTTGTTGTTCTTGTTGCTGTTTTATTATTGTTTCGCGCACACGCTCAATCGGTCACTGAGAAGGCTGAGTTGAGAAGATCGATGGCGGACGACGTGGATGCGCTTTTCCGTGATTTGTGTGAGGCGAAAGTGGTGACGTCTGAGGAGTTGAATGTTGGTTTTGTGGACGGTGATGTTTTTGGGGATGTTGTTGTCGAGGCAGGGAGGCGGGGTTTGTCAAGAGAGGATGTTATTAAGCATGGCTTACGTCCTTATCCTGGCAACTGTCAAGATCAAAATGGCGGTCTTGGAGCTGTGGAGTTGGGGCCGGATTCCAAAGTTGCTGAGCGGCAAGGGGCTATTCGTACTGTGAAAATGTTTTCTGCGGCTGTGAAAGGAAGTAATCAGCATGAAGGAGGTTTCCCATCTCGTGACAGTGACGTAGTCAATGTGCGGAAGGACAGTCGGCAGCTGACAGCGTTGAAAAAGTTGTATTGTGGTGGTCTACTAACGGCGGATCTGACTAAGTCCCTTGTTTTGTTGTGCGGGGAGAAGGGGCGTCCTTACCCCATTGTGCAAGTTTATTTATATGTCGAGAGCATTGTTGGAAAGGGTGAGGTGGTTGCTGCTGGTCCGTTGCGTACTGGGAACGCTTTTGAGGTAACATTAGCATCTCCAGCTGCGAAGAGGAAGTTAAATAACTCTAGCTTAGTGATCAACGGTTGTCCTGTCGTGGTCTACGACCTGCACGACCAGCCCGTTAGTGCAAGACTCCATTGGTTACCCCATAGTGTGACTGCGGCTGATGTGGCGGAGGCCTTTCGAGAATTTGCGACATTAGAGTCGCATGCGTTCGAGCGTGTGGTAGTGAGAGGTGAAGAGGTGTGCGACTCCACAGTACGACTTGTGTCTTTTCGCCTTAAACCGTTCAGCACGATCAAGGATGTGCCTGATGTTTTTGGTGTAAGAGGTATACCCACGCTTGTTGTTATCTCAGATCGTGGGCCCACGTGCTGAAGATGCGGAATTTCTGGCTATTACAGAAAGGTGTGCGCAAGCCTGTATTGTGCTTCCTGTGCTGCGTATTACGACCCACGCCGTCCATGTTGTCATCTTCGAGAAATGCGTGCTGAAGTTGCGCCCGAGGTTGCTGATGCGGCCCGTTATTGTGTGCGCCCTCAGGATGGTTTTGGGCCTGGAGATCTCGTGCAAAAAGAGCAACATGCCAGTAAGGAGAAACAGTGTGTTCTACTTAGTGTTCCAACCAGTACATCTAGTGTTTTTCATCCCGTTCATCCCATGGTTCCGCTGATGAAAGGTTCTGCCCAGTCGTCTTTCGCCGCTAGTGTTGAACAGCTTCCTCTGGAGCCGTTGGCCCAGCAATCAGGGTCTCCGCAAGCAGCTGTTTGCGACCGGGAGGGAGCGGAGATTTCGCCGGCAGTAGTAGGAAATGAGAGAGGGAGCTCGCCTCCGGCGCGCAAAAAGAAGAGAGGTAACAGGTCAAAAGGTGCAAACAAGTCTTCATCAGTGGTCACTGGTGAAGAGTGTGTGTCTATGGAGTGTGGGAATGAGTGTGTTAGTAGAGAACATGTTGCGGTAAGTGGGAGTGGTGTTGGTGCTATTGCTGACCGATTGACGCCAGTAGAGGTTGTGTCTGATCACAGTTACTGTAGTGATGTTGTTCAAGTTGTAGACGTTTCTGATCCGGCGTCTGACAGCACTGCTGTTGTGCATTCAATTAGTAGTGATGTTGTTGATTTTGTGGCTCAGCCTTGTTTAGTGTCTATGGTTGTAGGAAGTGACGATTTGCATTTAGCAGGTGTAATTGATGTTGTTACTGATGTTATCTCTTCTGAATGTAGCCCTGTGGTTTGCCGGGAATGATCCGGCAGTCTGCTGTCAGAGCGCGGAGGCTGCGGTTGCTCGTGTTTCCACGTTGCTCTCGACGCGGGGCCTCCTTTTGGCGCCGCCCAAGACTGAGCTCGTTGTTTTCAGCAGGTGGAGGGTCCGGCGTGCTGCTCCTCTGTCCATCACTGTTGATGGTACTCTTGTATCACAGTCCCCCTCCGTGAAGTACCTTGGTGTTCTGTTGGATGAGAGACTAGAGTGGACTCTTCTGGTTACATCTCTGCGAGAGAGGATTCGCTCTAGGTCAGCGATCCTGCCGAGGTTGTCGAGAATGCAGGGTGTTTGTCGTGGTCCTCTTCGGGGTGTTTACAAGACGTTCATACGGGCGGTTTTGGATTTCCATTTGCCGTTCCTTGCCGGGAACAAGAGACATATTTTGTCTTTGCAGTCTGCTGTGAATGATTGCTTGCACATCGTGACGGGCTGCCTAGTTTCGGCCCCAGTGCAGGCCCTGTGGGTTGAGGCTTGTGAGCCACCTCTTCATATCGGTGCGATAGAGCTGCTGTGCTCGTTTGCCCTGCGCAACGCTATAGTTTGTTCCACATTATGTTTTCAGAAAACTGATTGTATGACGACTCGTTTCCTTGCTCTTAGAGTGCAAAAACATGTAGATATCACATTTGGACACTCAACAAAGTTACTGTTAGAGTTTACGAATGGGATGTTTTCGGATTTTTTGCACTCGTAGTGGAAGAAAACGTGGCGTCATATAGTCAGTTTTCTGAAAGCATAATGTGGAACAAAGTATAGTAGGGGCAGTAGGGACTGTGTTGGAACGATCTTGTTTGATTATGCTTCACTCCCCTCAGGTGTGTTGGCCATGCTGGGGCCTCTGGGGAGGGCTGCTGAGGCTCTTCGCACGGTTGGCACTGTGTCCGCGCAGAGTGTCTCCTTCTGTCCGTGGCTGTGGGTTCCTCCCCTGTCCTCTGTGTTCACTGAGTTTGTGACGGATTGCGATGTGTACTGCGATGCCTCTTATGATTGTACTAAGTTCTCGGGTGGGATTGGTGTTGTGATTCCCGCGTTGAAAATTTCTCTAGGTAGGGGTCTTCGTGCAGTTTACTCGAGTACTATGTGTGAGCTCTGTGCAATTGCGGTTGATCTTGATGTCGCACTAGACGTTGGGCTACCTTCCTTTACCATTTGCACGGACTCGCGTGGTGCAGTAGCATCCGTTAAGAAGGCTGTCCTGCGTCTAGACTTGAGCGATCCGATTCTTCTTGAGATTTGCCTGAAACTCCGTGCTGTTTCCCTTGTGGGGGTTGTTAACTTCAAGTGGGTGAAGGGGCATAGTGGGGTCCTGGGGAATGAACATGCTGATGGTGTTGCCAGGGGTATGACGAGTGTTGCAGAGAATTTTATTGTGCCCGTGTCGCTCCCCCATTTGAGACGCACTGCGCTACGCCACTGGTCCCTGCAAGTGTGGGATGCTGAGTGGGCTGCTGCCACAACAGGGAGGGAGCTTTTTGTGCACCAACCGCACTGCTCTTTGCAGTCACCTCTAGACAGTTTGTGTTTTGCTTCGAGTAAGGCTATTTAGCGTCTGCGCACAGGGCACTCCCTTCTAGCCGCTCACCGGTTTCGGTTGGGTTGGTCGAGGTCGAATGGGTGTTGGTTATGCGGTCTTCCGTAGACCCCAGAACACTTTCTCCTAGCATGTGTGCCTCTTCTAGCTTATCGTTCCACTTTGTTTCGTCTCTTGCATGTTGACGCTTATATGGGGGGTCTCCTTATGTTTGGCAGGTCACCTAATGTGCATGTGAAACTGCGGGCTGTTGCCTCTTACGTTCTGAAGTCGGGCCAACGTGTGTGACGGGCTCCTGCTCCTCCTCTGGCGTCCGGATTCCTTCCGGCGACTGGTATTATGCTTTTTGTGCTTTTCTGTTTTTTTTTGTGTGTTGTGGTTGGTTCTGTAATGCTGCTGTACTATTCTGTAGGTGGGCGCGTGGCTTTGGGCCGAGGCCCCGGAATAAACCATTCATTCATTCATTCAATCGGTCACTCCGATGATTAATCATCTCTCGGTTAAGAAAGACTATTTACGAACCTGCAAAACTGAGTAGCAAATTCCGATTTTCGTAACGTCAGGAAGGGTTCACAAATAATACTGCGTAATAAAAACTGCGTACCACTAAAAGCTATAGTTAACAGTACAGCACGCTATAGGCTGCTGTATTTCAACATAACGCCTCCACCTGAGGTTGTAAAACTTTATTGTAAATTGATTCAAACAAAAGATATTGTAGCAAAAAAATCTTTAACATTATTTCGATAAAAGTCACTGTATATATATTTATTCGAAAAGCCGACCTATTCAAGTAAATAAAAAAGGCATGCAATGCGCCAAGTTTTAAAGTTGCGTTGTATGTGTGATGAGTGGTAACTTGGCTCATTTTTCATATTACAGACGTTCAATGACTTAAACTTGGCAGGTTTTTGCTTACAATTTATAGAGCAGTGACACAATGTAGTATTATTGTAGTTAACTCTATGGTGGAGACAGTAACTGGATAAGCTTCAAGGGGCACTGGAGGGCGAAAAGAATGGCGTCTTACTGAAGCCAATGCTATTAGACCGGATTTCTTAAGCCTATAATGCGCGATTTTTGTTGTTGGAGAAAACAACGTTCTTTTAAGCCTAAGAAATCCGCTCTCAAAGCACTGTCTTGACTAGAAGTGCCGTTGTTTTCCCTTACGTTTTAATCTAGTGCACCTTGTAGCTATGCCCTTCAGATGCTATCTCGTAGCCAATAGAGCAGCGTCATGTGACGTCATATTGGCTACAAGAGAGATAGCTACAAGGGGCACTAGATTAAAATGGAGGGTTAAACAACGGCACTTCAAGTCAAGGTAGTGCTTTGAGAGCGGAATTCACAGGCTTAAAAAAACGTTGTTTTCTCCAATCCCTTATTCTGCGAGGTTGTAATTGGAAAATAAAGATTCCAGTTGCTTAAAAATGTCAGCACCTGCCAACAAATCGACAAAAATCGCGCATTATAGGCCTAAGAAATTCACTCTTAACAGCATTGTCTTCAGTAATACGCCCCTCTTTTCCCCCTCCAGTGACCCTTGCAGCTATCCCAGTTACTGGCTCCAGCGTATAAGAATTATATACAATAATACAACGTTGTGTCATTGCCCTATATGACGTCACTTGACGCTGTTCTATTGTTTTTGCTTTAGATTATTATTTTTTCCCAAGTACCTGAAATATACCCAACTACGCCTTAGGTTATAAGGGTGCATTCTCGCAGCTAGAAGCTAAAAATATTCTGAAATTCCAACATGGCGACGGTTTTAGATCTACCGGTTCGCAACTAAAACATTATAAAATGTAAGTTCAGAAGGTACTGGAAAAATTATGTCGTTAGGAGGAATCATTTACCTCATTGTCACGGATTTAAAACTGCAACCAGTTACTCAAACGATGTCGGATTTAGGTAATCCAAGCTACGTTACTACTATGTCATCGACAGCTTTGCCAGCGCGATTAAATTCTAGCTGCGAAAAACGCAAGTACGAGTCGTTGCTTAAACGCGCCCTAAGACACTATAATGGTCGCGCTACAATGGTTTACGTCCGTGACAATGTTGCCTAACTTGGCGCGACACACTAGCGTGCGTCTAGATGCATGATTTAATAGCAGCTTTTCCATGCGAAACATCATTGTTGATTGTAAGAATCTATTATTGTCCCAATAAATAAATGAACTAACAACATGATCACGCCAGTAGAGTATTGTCACTATCAAATCCATAATTTTATAGAGGACCAGCTGTTCGGCTGAAATTATGGCTGATTTCTTATAACTAACGGCCATTTAGATTTTAATGACAAGTTAATTTTATTGCTGGACGATTTATTATTGAATGTTGTAATACGTAAGCATTATTTTTTGTATTTGTATTATTATTTAAGGGGTTCATTTCATGCATTCTTATCTTATTCCTACGTTAACCTTGATGTATTTCATATTAGATTTTTTTTTAGATTTGCGCCGAGTATTGTGAGCAATTCTTTGCTTAGATTATAAATATACCAGAAAAGAACTGGGTGGGTTATAATGTAGTTTAGGTGAACCACGCCAAAACACTCTTTTCGTTTTTATCGACGCAGATCATCATCCTATTAAGGTTTCACATTAAAAGCCATGGAGAAATGCT
The DNA here is from genome assembly GCA_023313725.1 of Lithobius niger. NCBI lineage: Eukaryota > Metazoa > Arthropoda > Chilopoda > Lithobiomorpha > Lithobiidae > Lithobius > Lithobius niger. The sequence continues at coordinate 2,676 of JAHWFP010168478.1, read as the reverse complement.
TTGTAAGTTTTCCAAACATGTGTTAAAGCGGTGCCAGTGTTTAGGCTACAGAGTAGCTGGAAAACGTGATTTCGAGACGACAGGGTATTCGGGACTGCGAAAATCTCTCCTGCTATTTTTTTTTTGTTAGATTCCTGTGGTTTGTTGTTATTGTTGTTAGATTAGGTAAGTTAGGTTAGATAGGCTAGGGTTTTAGGTTAGGTATAGGTTAGGTTATATTTTCCTTGCGGGGTTGTGGAAGAAAAATAATTTCCGTCTCCTTCATTGCGATGTAAGTCAGGATTACTTGCTCCTCTGTATCCTGGAACACGACCGGGACTATCGTTTTGTGTGTTTTCAACATTTTTTTCAGAACTTAAGAAACATTTTTTCCAGGTGTTTTTAATGGGTAATGGGAAAAGGATGACGTTCTGCATCGGATAGCAAAAAAAATTGAGTGATTGAGCGTGATTCACTTAAACTACATAATTACCAATGACTGAATCCATCTAAAACCAAAATTGGTATAAGAGAAGCCTCCAAGTTTCCAAAAAAGGTCGTCCTTTGAAGGTAGTGATATCAAGCTTTGAAAGTAGTGATATCATTCAACCAGGAAAAGGCTGCCATTTCCCTGTTAAACCCATCGTTAGCTTGGTTAATAGCTACTGTGGTCATAATGTGGCAGAACCTAAGACTAGAAAATCGTTATTATTATCTTAGTAAACCCTCTTGTCAAATAGAAACAAAATAAAATAAACTGAATTGATAATTGCATTAATATTCAAATTTTCTGACAATTTAACCAATTGACTACGTAAGTGATCAATCCGTGTTATCATAATTAGTTTGCTGTGTGTTCAGGAAACTTGTTCATGAAATTCTATTGAAGAAATAATTTCTGAAATAATAGTCAACACCCAAAACAGTGAGAGTTCCCAGCTTCAATAGAGCAGCGTCATGTGACGTCATATTGGCTACAAGAGAGATAGCTGCAAGGGGCACTTGATTAAAATGGTGGGTTAAACAACGGCACTTCTAGTCAAGGCAGTGCTTTGAGAGCGGATTTCTTAGGCTTAAAAAACCGTTGGTTTCTCCAATCCCTTACGCTGCGAGGTTGTAATCGGAAAATAAAGATTCCACTTGCTTAAAAATGCCAGCAACTGCCAACAAATCGACAAAAATCGCGCGTTATAGGCCTAAGAAAGCCACTCTTAATAGCATTGTCTTCAGTAAGACGCCCTTCTTTTCGCCCTCCAGTGCCCCTTGCAGCTAACCCGATTACTGGCTCCACCATAGAGTTATATACAATAATACTACGTCATGTCACTGCCCTATATCACACCTCTTCTGTGTTGCTGAATGCATGGGGGAAAGAGAGGGCAGAGATAGATATTGCTCGACGAGATTAACATTTGTAAGGTGAGTGTTTTTGAATGACCGATTGTTTTTCTGTTGTTACGGGGTCGTGAACGTGTTGGCAAGTAACCTTTACGGTGGTTAGCTTCCGACATGAGTACTGACAGAGTGATGACCGTGCATAACCTAAAGAAAATACAAACATTTGGAAGATTTTCCAACTACAACTGGTAAATAAAACTTGAAGGACCAAGGCCTCCTTTGTTGGGACATTTAATAAAATCTCTTTGCTGTCTGGCTGCAAGTGTTTATTAAATGTCCTAAAGAATGGTCTGAGTCAGCCATTTTTTTTACCGATTTTACAACGGAACATTTAAAACAGAAGATTAATTTCAAACGAGTGTGGTATTGAAAGAAAATAAAATTATCCTCATAGTTAGAGCAGCTAAAATCATTTGCCATATCATTAAAATAGGGCTCAAAGTACTTAAGCGTAATCATCTTGACCCCGTCATGATGCAGTGTCATGGCTTCCTAAGAAGTTAAATACTGATTTTCCCCACTAATTATGAACTTGGCCATGTCTTGTATTGCTTAGAGGTTGGACTTCGGCCTTTGGTTTCAAATGTCATGGGTTAAACTCCCCCTCAGGCAGACTGACATTTAAGTCCAACGGTGTCGTGCTACTATTGTACGTGCATCGAGTGCATCGTGTAAAGCCACGTTTCCCAACCGGTGAGGCGGCCTCCCTTGGGAAGCGCGGAGCAACTGCAGGGCTGCCCGCATGTACGGGCCGAATCGCCTTTGCGAATCGCTCTCGCAGCTAGAATTTAATCACGGTGCGAAGGTGTTGTTACCATGTATAATTAACAACGCTACCTGGATTAGTTTAATCCGACATCGTTCGAGTAAATGCTTACAATCTGGTCATCAGTGAAGTAAGACAAAGAATTCCTCCTGACGAAACAATTTCCAAGCCACTTCTGAACTCACATTATTGACTGTTTTCGTTGCGAGACGACAGAGCTAAAACCGCCGCCATGTTGGAATTTCAGATAATTTCTAGCTTTTCGCTGCGAGAACGCAAGGGCGAATCATTGCGTAAACGCACCCTAAAACATCAGTGACGATTTTATTTTTAACTATGCATCACAAAATAAGTTAAATTGTTTAAGGAAGACGAAATTTTCATTTTTAAATATCTACAGATATTTTGTGCAGTCTGCAGTCATTTTAGCCAAAATTCTAGACATTTTAGTTATGTGGCAATCCTCATCGTAGTGAAAATACATTGGACAGCTATTTTATTTATTTTTAAACTTTTTTTTTGGGGGGGGGGGG
>JAHWFP010168444.1:0-13118 GCA_023313725.1 Lithobius niger | reverse complement strand
TACTTAATCTCCAAATACACTGACGTCAATGCTTATAATAACAAACACAGATTAAAAAATAACAATTATCACAACTTTGTATTACGGGCAATGCATGCAACAATCGCAGCTGCAGGCTGATGATTTTTAATTTATTCAACATGTTCAGCTATTAACGTTAGTAACCTTTCTAGTCCTCCCAGCTCTAAAAAAAAACACTAAAGGCCTGGCAGAAGATAATAATAATAATACAGAACATTTAGTGGATAGTCCTATTAGTCTTCTGTATTTAAGATTACTAACTGGCAACTCGTCTACGGATTTCGAGCCGTCTAACCAGTCGGCGTTCTTTACCTGGATTGCAGAAGATGTCGCTTGTTAGCTAACTATTTTTCATGTGGCTTTGTTGACACGAGCGATGACGATACCTTGCTCGCTTATGGTATTAATAATATAGATAACTTTTTTTTAGAATTTCTTCGTGTGATACAGATTGCCTATACGTACCCTAATTTTTGTAGAAGTGAAAACACATATATACATATGTTTGCAATCATTAGGGAGTTTACTTTGAAAGTAGGTAGACATCGTAAATTGATTCCCTCACCACGCACAATTTCAAAGTCAAAGATGTGAATTTTTGCATAGTTTTTTTTTGGTGTTGTTTTGATGACGAATTGACAATTTTCACAGTATGCGTTTCAGCGATGTTTTTCGAAACTCAAAGATATTGTTCAATATCCAGCAAATTTTCGATAGTCCTTTTTTACCGGAGACGTGATTCAACACCACGCTCGAGAAAAGACCGAACTGATGAATATCCTGGGGGCCCTTTAACCCAGCAATTCAATTCTTGGTGTGAGGAAAATTTTGCAACATGCTATGGAGCAAGTGGAACAATGGCAATGCTAATCAACGAAACAACAACATCCAGCTGCAAAATTTGAATGACACGCATGTAGACTTGACGTAGTAGTTGCTTTCTGAGTAAGCCTAATGAAGATAGACGCACGTGAATCACATCTCGGGTAAAAAAGGACTATCGGAAATTCGCTGGATCTTTGACTCTGAAATTGTGTGTGGTTAATGGTATATAAAGGTGAAGACACTGGATTCATGAAAAAGACAACACTGCTTCTCGCATTAGCGATACTTTATAAACCCCCAAACGAAAATTTACGATGAAACGGTGAGATTATTGCTGTCAAGGTCAAGAAAGATCAAGATCAAGCAGAGGAAGCAGAGAAAGGTTGAGAATATTTACCGTATATCGTCGAATCTAATTATCTAAGCCTCACTTTCTTCCCTCAGTTTTCAAACCAATAGTTACAATCATGCGCGGCTTACAATCATATGCGGTTTAAAATCAAATCCGAAACATCATACACAGTATTGCCGGTCCGTCCGGGAGCGGATTCTTGCTCCAAAGGTACTTCCGATTTATCATTTTCAACATTGCGCCACAATACAGCTTGCAGTTGCATTTTAGTATCAAAGACAAACTTTCAATCATAAAGTATGCCGAAAGTAACAGAAATAGAGCGGCTGAGAAGCATTTTACAGTCGATGAGGCGTGTATTTGTCGGCGGAGGAAGAAAATAAAGACATGAAACACTAAGAATTAAAGAGGTATTAATGTTTATTTTAAAAATAAAACTATAGTCTTTTCCGCGGCTTAGATTCCTCAGAATATTTTTTTTTGAAAACTCATTTCAAAATAAGGTATGCGGCTTACATTCGAAGATATAGCCTATGATATTTGACAGAAACACTAGCGTGCATTGTAGTGGATTTTCACAGTTAAAATTGTACTCACCTCATCAAACCGAGTAGTGGTTAGACTTTTCTCTCGCAAGTATTTTAATCTGGTTCGAGATCTAGTATCCGTAGAAGTTTGTTGCTCAGCTTTTTCCTTTAAGGACAAAAATACAAAGATTTTCAGTAAAATGCACCCATCTATCCGTTGGTCTTTTAAACTTCGCTGCTACTCCTGGAACTTTATTACCTTTGCTTTCTGAACCCGGTTCTGTATCTTTTTGCGCCATGCTTCAACGTCCTTGGAAACAATCTTTTCACTACTAGAAGTCGACCCTATAAAAATAAATTGTTTTTCTGTAAGTAGCAAACATAGTGTTTAACAAGGTCCGAAAAAATGGCAGCAAAAAAAAAAGTAATGGGCAACACATAATTTCAAATACTTGGGCACAAAAACAACTACTAGCTAATGACCCTAAATATTTTTGCCATTGTAAGAGCATTATTTTTTTCCCTCTTTCTGTAGTTGTAATGATTAATAAGCAGCAGTTTGCTGAACTAAAGCAAATGAACAAAAGTTATTTACTTTTGCTAACTTATTTTTGTTAACTACGTCAGTTGTATACGGCGTTTGAAAATAAAACCATCAAATTCTTAAGGTAAAATAGGGAGACAAACACTAGCAAAAATGTCTTACACATGTATGGCATGCATAAATGCTTGGTTGTAGAGATACTTCCTACAGTACAGTACAACCGGACGAAGGGCTCAGGCCTGAAGAAGATGACAGTGAATCATCACTGAAAATCCGCCAGTAAAAGACGTTTACTTGGACATTCGGTACAGCATAAGCTGTGGAGTTGAACTATTATCGGTTACCATGGAGCAACAGGGCAGAACGTTCTCTGTAGATGTCCAGAGTCGACGTCTTGCCCAAACAGTAACGGAGGGTTGGCACTGTAAACTGGAGACATATAGTTTTGCTACGACTAAAATGACAGTGGCACCCGAATAAGCGCCATGTATTGCTCAGGGCGCCGATTTCTGATCGAGAAAAGGGTTATCATGATGAAGGGCACTGATGACCATCAGGGCGTAGAGAATGCCCCACCAATTCTTGTTGCTAGCACGCAGGGTAAGAAGGAAAGGTGTCTTTTAGTCAGCATTCCTAAAAAGAGTGAACGGAGCTTTCATACTGGAGCAGGAGATACACATGGCAAACTCTAGGCAGAACAAGGTTGACAGGTAAGATGTATGCTGTAGGTCCCCAAAAGAGTGGGGCAGAAGGTCCACGAGAAGAAGTCCGTAAAACCTACAACCCAGAAACCAGAGTTAAGGGTTGTGTGACAGGCTTCCACCATTTCCGAAGACAACGTTGACATTAAATTGTGATAAGATAAAAAGAACATTTTGCCGGCCCCAGCCGGCTAAAAATGGTTTCTTTGTGCCTAAAACATACTTAACCTGATAATTTAGCATTACATTCCTCGAATGTGATGTTCCCCTGGAGGTTTCTTCCGGTGCGCAGCCGTCTGCTTGCATGCCCCCTACCGTGCATGCGCGTGGTAGTCCTCCCTTATAAAAGCGACAGCGTGCCCGCTATCGGCATTCATTTTACTCTCAATTTGTCAGGCGGTGACGCGAGAGGGGAGGCAGGGCGGGAGTTAGGTTAGTATGTTTTAGGCACAAAGAAACCATTTTTAGCCAGCTGGGGCCGGCAAAATGTTCTTTCTTTGTAGCCAAAACATCTTAACCTGATAATTTAGCATTATCAGCAGACCTCGTCACTTCCGGAGGCGGGCACCGTCCTGACGGGCGCCCCGGGATGCAAGCAGGCTGTTCCCCAAAAAGTTGTTGGAAACTTCGCACTTTGTTCAGAACAGTTGATTAACTTCGAAGTTTGGTCTTTTGCCCTCTTCATCGGTTGGCTTGATTCCATAGTGAATGTTTAGCTTCCATTGTGGTTGTCTTGCTTCTGCTTCGTTCTAAGTGCTTAAGGGGAATTGACTACTGTACAAGATGCAACAATAGGTCGCAGCCGGTGTAGTCCGTCTTTATTCGCGACCTTTGCGTCAGGTTGTGTGAGGTGGAGGTCGATAGTCGGTGGATGGGCCTGGCTTGCGGCATTTCCTTATCGCATCCTTCCGTAGGAGATCTGAGACTTCGAACGAGAGTAGTGGTGTTATCGGTGGGGAGAATCCTCATGGCGGCGTAGGGAGGAGCGGTGGTTTCGACAGAATTCCGGACGAAAGCCGTCTTCGATGATGAAAGGGACTTCCGTAGTTTGTAGTTAATTGTAGCCAAGCCGGGAGGAATCGGCGTAATCTCGCACTGACTGGAAGGCAGGAGGAGTGAGAGGCGTCATTGTTGGTTCTTACGAAAGCCGCTTCTGTCCCCTGGTGACGAGTGGCGGCTTCGTCGGTCTGGAGTGGCGGCTCGTTTCTGGTTGTGTTGGCTGGAACGGGCACGAGGCTGATCTGTCCGAAAGGGCTGTGGGTTTTTCGGACGAAAGTCGTTGGGATGAGGAGGCTGAGGGTTGGGATGAGGCACTGGAAGAGCGTGTCCGACTCATGGATGTGCTGATTGCGGAGTCGGTGCATCGTGGAGACGTTAAGGTTATTTGCGGACGAAAGAGCAATGTCCCGGAGGAGCAGAGTGTTGTTGAAAAGGGCTCTCGTAGCCCAGTTGATAGGGTGGTGCGTGGGGAAGCTTGCCTTCTGAAAGAGCTGCATTACAAGGGACGAAAGATTGCGTATTTGTTTGGGGCTTGCGTCCGAGGATAATATTTTCGCGTAGGGCATTTGCCGTAGTGTTGAGGACGTCGGCTTGAGAGGCGGTGCGGAGACTGAGCCGAAGGCATTTGTTATTTTCGTACAGGACGAAAGTAGGCATGTCAGCTTTCTTCGGGATGGAAAGAGCGGTGCCGAAATCCATTTCCACTTCACTGCATAGGAATTCGCATTCCGGGTAGGTTGCAAAGTTGTTCGGGTTCATGGCGCCGTCGCCCAACGGACGAAAGAAGCTGCTTTCACGGCCTGGGCGAGGTGGAGGAGGTTCCTTGTTGAGGACGAGAGGATCACCCTTGCCGAGTAGAGAGCTTTCATTGCGGAGGAGGCAGGTAAGCAGCGTGGTAGACTGCCCGACAAGGTTACGAGGTTTGTTGTCTTTGTCTCTAAGGGCAATGCCGAAGCCAGTTTTCAGCCTACGGTTGACGGCAGGAGCATCGGTCGACTGCGGGGGCTTGAAGAGAAAGTAGTCGGGAATGGTTTCTTTGACCGTCTTGAGAAGCGCAGCTAGCGGGAAAACCTGATCCTCGTCGGCGTTGTCCGGGGAGTGGATCGTCTTGCCGGACGAGGGAGGGACGGCAGGATGCGGAGCTATGGTAGTCGCCGAGGGCCCGGCAGAAGGAGGAGCTTGCGGACGAGAGGGAGAAGATGACTTGTGTCTCGTCGGGTTGCCGGGGGGCGGCGTCGAGCCGTGCTTGTCCGAGTCGCGGCTGGAGGCGGAAGTAATCCAAGCTTGCGTGTCGGGCGGATGACGTGCAGGAGGGAGGCGGCATGGGATTGTCTTGCATCACACGGACCGTTTCCTGGACGATGTGCCGGACTTCGCTGCGGGAGACGCTTCGACCAATCCGGGAGGAGTTGGATGACAAGTCCAAGGGAGAATTGCGGGCTGGGGGGTGAGAAGCCATAGTTCGCTGGAGGGATTTCTTGGCTTCACGGTAGACGTCCTTCGCCCGTGGAAAATCTTGTCGTAGAGCCGAAAGATCCATGGGTTCGGCCGGCGGGGTGCGCTGGCCGGCTTGCAAGGGAGAGTCCGAGAAGGCGTTGATGCTTGCGAGAGGAGCTTCGGTGAAGGAGGCGGCAGGGATCGGGCCAACGGCGGTGAGGTCGAGGGCGGAGATCCAGCGATTGCCGAGGGTGAAAGCAGTTGCTTGTGGACGGAAGAGAGCGTGAGAGGGAGAGGCGAGCGAAGCGGGAGCATCGGAAGCGGCGGCCATCATCGGGTAGAATCCAATTTTCCGTGCGATAGGAAGGGGAACTCCGGCGCGAGGTGGCGTGGCGGGGTTCCGTGATGACATACACGTAGTGGAGGGCCAAAGAGCGAGCCGGGGCAAAGCATGGGTGGCAACGAGGCGGACGAAACATGGCGGAGGAACTGCAGGCAGCGAGCCGGAGGCAGGGGCCGACGATGGGCGTTTCAGTCCATTATTGCAACCTTGGCAGGCCTGGAAAGGTGAGGAGCTTCAATGTCGTGGCGGGAAAGGTAAGAGGCTGGAGCAACAATCCTGACTCGATGGCGAAGTCCCGGCTATGGGCAGACCGGAGACGGGTCGAGTGGACAGCTACGGCATCAGCGTGGCGGACGGAAGACGGCGAGGGAGTCAGAGGCAGGGGCCGTCGATGGACGGTCCAGTTCACAACCGCTTCCACGGCTAATCCGGTGAGACATGAAGCTTCGAAGTCTGCGTCAAGGGGTCGGGCAACAACTCCGACTGAATGGCGACGTCCCGGCTATGGGCAGACCGGAGACGGGCCGGGAGTGGAGCGTGCGGAAGCGAGGCGGACGGGAGACGGCGAGGGAGCCGGAGACAGGGGCCGTCGATGGACGATCCAGTTCACAACGGCTACCACGGCTGGCCCAGTGAGACGTGGAGCTACAAATGTCGAGGTGGGAGAGGCGAGAGGCAGGGGCAACAACCCCGACTCGACGGCGGCGTCCCGGCTATGGGCAGACCGGAGACGGCCGAAGAGTGTGTCGTGAGGAGGCGGTAGCCACGGTAACGGGACCTCAATGGCGGCGTCAGAGCCGGAGGGCGAGCAGAAGGTGGACGAAAGTCATGGAAGGTATGCGGGCTGGAAACTTGCTGGAAGACAGCAAGCCAGGAGCGTCACGGTGAACGGTCCACAGGAAGCGGACGAAAGATGAGTAAGGCTAGAGATGGCCAGACGTTTAGTAACGGGGGTGATAGTCATCCACGGCAGCCAAACGATGAGCCGATGGAGAATAGGCTCGGAGCTGGAGGCGACGACCAGAAAAAGGTGCAAGCGGCTTCCGTCTTGGTTCTTCACTCAAAACGTAGGTTTTAGCCACGAATGAGATGAGCGGTAGTGGACAGCAACTGTTGTCTTGATTTTCGCTCGAGACGTGTGGTGGGCCACGGTCGAGACAAGCAGTAAGGGGTGCAAACGGCTTCCGTCTTGTTCTTCACTCAAAACGTGGTTTTTAGCCACGAGTGAGACGAGCAGCAGTGGACAGCAACTGATGTCTTGATTTTCGCTCGAGACGTGGGGTTAGCCATGGTCGAGACAAGCAGCAAGGGATGCAAACGGCTTCCGTCTTGTTCTTCACTCAAAACGTGGGTTTAAGCCACGAATGAGACGAGTAGTAGTGGACAGCAACTGTTGCGTTGGTTTTCACTCGAGACGTGGGGTTAGCCATGGTCGAGACAAGCAGCAAGGGGTGCGAACGGCATCCGACTTGTTCTTCACACAAAACGTGGGTTTTAGCCACGAATGAGACGAGCAGCAGTGGACAGCAACTGTTGTCTTGATTTTCACTCGAGACGTGGGGTTAGCCACGGTCGAGACAAGCAGCAAGGGGTGCGAGCGGCATCCGTCTTTCTTGTACTTCACTCAAAACGTGGTTTTTAGCCACGAGTGAGACGAGCAGCAGTGGACAGCAACTGATGTCTTGATTTTCGCTCGATACGTGGGGTTAGCCACGGCCGAGACAAGCAGCAAGAGGTGGAAACGGCTTCCGTCTTGGTTCTTCACTCAAAACGTGGGTTTCGGCACGAATGAGACAAGCAGCAGTGGCCAGCAGAGCAACAGCAACAGCAGCAGCAGCAGCAGCAGCAGCAATAGCAGCAGCAGCAACTTCAACAGCAGCTTCTTCATTTCAACGAGGCCTCAAGTCTTGTCCCAGTTGGTGGAAGCTTGATCAGGATGACATCGAAAAAACAAGCCAGGTAGTAAATACAATCGTTGTCGGAACCAATCGAAACCGAAACGAGTGTAAGGTGGCTCGTCTGCAACACGGCACATCCGGGAACTGGTGCGGGAGGCAGCCGAAAGTGCTGAGGCTTGGTCGAGGCGTGTCGGCGGACGGGCGGCGGCCGGTAGGAGCGTCATCCGACCGAGAGCTAGGGAAGCTGTGGGTGCAGTGCAGCCAGCCGGAACGGCGATGAGCGTCGGAGAAGGTAGAGTAGACAGCTTGCGTCCGGACTCGGCAGTCGTTAGCAGCAACTCGGGAGTCTTGAACCGGACGAAAACCACGGCAGGGATCAGACCGACGGCGTCATGGTCGGGGATGGATCCCACGGCGTCAAGATCTGCGGACGAAGGAGAGCAAGTGAAGCGAGGGCTTCGGATGCGGTGGCCATTGTCAGGTAGAAACCAATTTTCGGGCGAAAGCGGGGAACTCCGGTGCGAGGTGGCGTGGAGACACCTCTGGAGGAAAATGAATGCCGATAGCGGGCACGCTGTTGCTTTTATAAGGGAGGACTACCACGCGCATGCGCGATAGGGGGCATGCAAGCAGGCGGCTGCGCACCGGAAGAAACCTCCAGGGGAACATCACATTCGAGGAATGTAATGCTAAATTATCAGGTTAAGATGTTTTGGCTACAAAGAAAGTTAAAGTTCCAAAATTCTTTGATTTAAAAAACGTTCAGTGGTACCTATGAAAGTGACCTTGCAAGTGTGTTCCCCATACGGAATCTAACACACTACCATTTTGTGCATTTTCAGGCTTCACATTCTTACTGAGACGCTTATACAGGGAGTAGGGGAAGAAACTGGGGAAAAATTTTATGATGCCAATAATTTATGAAAGTTTTCAGTAACATCTTGAAAATATGGGATGCTGATGTACTACTGTTTTTTTTTTTATTTCTGGCTTTTTTCCAGAAATCTGTTGTCATCGACTAGTTAAGCTAGGTGGTGAAGAAGAAATCTGTTTTAGACGTATTTATGCAACAAGGTGTACTTTATCTCCTGCTCAAGATGCTTTATTTGTGGTATGCGAATGAATGTGGCTTACTTAATTAATAATTGACTTCTTTTTATAAATCGGGTCAATGTAGAAGTTAACTCAACAGCACGAATTGTGTGCATTCGTTTCTGTAATGGGTGAATTCGATGCACCGTTTTGGGTTAATGATGACATTAGTGTCCATGAAAGTTATTATATTATCGATAGATTCTGCCATAGTGTAGGCTATACAAGAAAGGAGTGAGTGGATTTCATTGACATATGTTGTGAACGTAGTCAGGTCACTCACAATGGGAATGCAAGTATCTAATCGGTGCAGCTCACATCACCGAAACGACTCCACCATTTTATAAAAACGGCTGGTTCAGTCCCTACGAGCATGATATACTCTGTTGGCTATCTCCACCGAAAATTTGCACCAGGGACGATATGTGGAAAGGAACCCGATGTGAAGCTATTCACTGGACAAGTTGCCTCAACTGAGACAGGAGACCCAATCTAGAATTGCAATGCTTTGGGGATACCGACAAACCAAGTTTGAGTTTACATGCATGAGAAAGCACTGAGAGGGATGAATCACCCCAGCAATCGGGCAGCAGCTGATAAATGACCGTGTGGACCACGGCCATTTCCTCAACCCCTCAGGAGAAAAAGCCTGTACAGCAGAAGCCAACTGACAGGCGAGGTCGTCAAACCAAGGGGGAGGACTGAAGCCACTCAATAAGAAGAGATGCTAAACAACAATACGTCAAAGTGTCCGGGGGTGGAACGAACAGTCCCTATCTTGCTACACAGACTTGGGTCGATTAAGCAAGGAATAAAACAAGCCAGGTCCACAGCAGCCACATGTCTGATAGGAAAACGCCGGTGTAACAGCTGTTGAAAATTTCCCACATCTTCCATAGACGTCCAATGAAATTAGCGACTGCGGCTTCAATAACAAGCTAGGCCTATCACCAGCAGTATTCCTACAGCTACAGCTCCTTTGGACGTAATGCGTCCATCAACCATGACATAATAACAATATCCAAATTAAGCCACAACAACAAAAGAAACTCTTAAATCTCAGGAGGAAATCTCAGAAAGGAACAACAACTTAAAAAGTACAACATTAGTTGTAAACTGAAAAAAAAAAAAACAATTCCAAATTTAAAGCGCGCAGCTGCCAACAATTCCAAAAAAAAATGACCGTTTTTAACTCCAAGAAATCCATTCTCACAGCATTGGATTTATAAACTCTGCTAACGTTACACGTTACCTTGCCGATAGCACAATGACAGGCTCCAGATACCAACTCCGCAGTTAATAACATTATTGCCACTGCTCTACAAAATTTACGTAATGTCCCATGTATACAGTCATGTATAGTACTCCATGCAGTTACATCAAACAACGCCCCAGAGAAAGTGGTAGAAATCAATAACGAGCAATACGCCCGCTTACCCAAAAATTCTGAAAGATTATAAAGAAAGTATGGAACAGCTCCAGAGAAAGGGGTGGATGGGGAAAAGAAAAAGACTGAAAGTACATTTGACATAATTTCAACTTTTACGCTATAAAAGTAATTGTTTAGAAAACTTACTACACAACGCAATAGCAATGAACAACAAACTTGTCCATTTAAATTTTCTGTGGATTAAAGATGCCGTCCACCTTCATTAGAAGCTTCATTATCAAACGATACTGAATGACTGAAAGTGGATGCCGTCCTTAATCCACTAAAAATTTAAGTGGACTAGTTTGTTGGTCATTGTCGTAGCATTGTGTAGTGAGTATTCTACACAGTCAATCCACACACCGATTGTTGGTTTTATATGATAAAAAGTTATTTTCCAAGTATAAAAAAAATTGCTTCAACCCTGACTGCTATTCAATTTCTGTATACCATTAGAATAACCCCCCCACCAAAACATTCTATTTTATATTAGGCCATTTAAAAAACGAAAGTTGCTTCTTGAGCGAAAAAAACATTTTTTCATGCGGGCGGGCGGTTTATTTTTTTACTTTTTTTTTAGCCACATCAACAACAATAATTGTTGTTGTTAAAGAGTAATAATAGATAGTAGTAATAAAAAGAGTAATAATGATATACTCTGATCCCTATTGTTGGTGTGGTGCTCGTGATGGTTTTTTTTTTTTGATCCGGCGTCTCGTAATCTTATTTTGTTGCAAGCGCAATGGTAAATAGCAAGGAAGATGAAAAAAAAAGGTCCGTGCGGCGGCTTTTAGGCGGTGCGGCGATGCCTGAGAAACAACTTTTTTTTTTTAATGGCCTTACTTGGTCTGGGTGAAGGTTAGGGCCTTGCAAGTGGTGCGTTGGTCTAATTCTGCCAGACTAATTTGGAAGTTACTTCAAATGTAACTTGAAAGCTAATGTCAACCCTATCCATCGAGGCTTATTCCAATGCTATGGGACTTGTTTCCAACGCGGGGTCAAGAATTTTCCAAATGCCCCGGTAACCAAACCTAAATTATTCAAAACTTGTCCCACAATAGCCTACTTAAACGATTTCAGTACTGTTTGTTTCTTTTGCCATTTTATTTATTCGGCAATACATCTCTAAACCTATTAAGAAAGTTGGAAAGAAAAAACACTACAAGACTTGAATCTTTTTCTCCTATTAGTCCAATGAAATCAGTTTTGCCCCAATTTTTATTTAAATCCGGCCTGTCCCACTGTAACAATGTTATTGAGTATACAGAATTTTCTCGAATACCGTTTTCTAACTTATTCTATGGGTAAGCATACTAGCCATAAGTTAAACCTAAGTATCTATTAGGATTGTGCCCGATTGAAGAAATAACATTAGCCTTTCACCACAAATCACTTTTTACTAGTGAAAATACCATAACGACTACTTCTCTGAAAGTTAGTCAATCTTGATCATTCGACGTTAAAAACAGACGTACGTCGTCGGTCTGTTGAAAATTCGTAAGAATACTGGTACAGATTACAGTATTTTGGTTCTGAAAATACTAAGGCTCGGCCGATACCAACGTTGACCGATCCGATCCGATAAGGTCACATGCTACATCACCGATACCAATGCCGATACTTCAATGCATTACTTCCAATAAAGTTAATGTTTCTTCCATATTCAAAAACAAAATTTGATGAAAAATTCTGAATCTCAATGCTCTAAGAGCAAGCAACTTGCAGTAAAGTGCGTTTTTTGGAACCTATTTTTGGTTTTTGTTAAATAATTTGAGAACGACTGAAGGTATCGCTCTGAAATTTAAATAATTTGAGAACGACCGAAGGTATCGCTCTGAAATTAAAACCATCAAAAAGCTCTCGAAAAAACGGTTAAAATGGTGTATTGGAACATCAAATATGGACAATGTTTGGCGAAGATACCGCAAAAACCGATATTTGGCCAAAACAGTTAGCAGATATAGATACCGCTAGTATCGGCGCAGATACTGATGCCAATATCGGTTTTCGGCCGAGCCTTAGAAAATACGCGTAATTTCTGTTTTTACTAGCGCCTATAAGGCGGAAAACCCGGTAACCGGTGTTTACTACTTTTACTGTGGCAATTCGTGACATTATCAGAAAAATTACGCTTCTACCACACACGGGGAAACACAAAAAAATCCACTTAAATTTTTGGTGAATATACACAGGGTCTGTGATAGCCCTGTCAACTTCATCAGAAGTAAAAACAAAGCATACAAAAGCGTTTGCATATCACCTCATTTTGAAATCCCCACAGCTAACCACAAATTTCAAAACGAGGTGATCTTCGAACGTGTTTTACTTCTGAAGAATGTGAGGGGACTACCATAGACCCTGTGTGTATTCATCAAAAATTTAAGTTGACTTTTGTGTTCGTGTGTGGTAATAGCGTCAATTTTCTGATAAAGTGCTTATAAAGTTTGGTTAACTCTTTTTACAAGCTTTTTTTTTTAAGTGCTTCAGTTTCCATCAAAGCTTGTGCGTTTATGTACACCAAATAGCAACGAAGCTTATCGTCAGCAGTCTGTCATGTTCAAAAAAATTGTATACCAAACTCTATTCGTAGTTCTCACCTAACTGTGGAGCAACAACACTCACTAATTCGCCCATTGACTTTATTTTCGGCAGAGATGTGTCACGAGTAGGCGTTTGAAATGATTCGTCTGAACTAGCGTATATTGCAGAGCCACTAGAAACTTCTCGAAGTCTTGTAGGACGTAGAGGTTGTAGTGACTTCTTCGAAGTTACGGCATCCTTCTGCAATATTTATAATTTAGTGTGTTGCGTCATTAGTAAACATGCAGTAAAGTGTTTCAGTATTTTCCTGAAAATGATGAACTGCTCAAACGGGTACATTAACTTACTTGAACAAAATAAATAAAAATATAACTAAAATTAAAATCTTGCCTTTTTCTTTGTTCTCCGC
>JAHWFP010168439.1:0-12657 GCA_023313725.1 Lithobius niger | reverse complement strand
GAAGATGCTGCTAACAAAGACGATGGTAGTAATAAAGAATGTTTTCTGGTGGAATGATTAATTTTAATGAAGGTTGCAACGTTGTTTTCAATTTTAAGTAGCCTATAAAATGATTTAATTAGCAAACGAGCATTTTTAAAGTCTTAAAACGCATAATGCACTCGTTAATTTACTGTGGTTCATGACATTTAAATAAAAAAAATACTTGCTTAATATTTTTTTATTATTTTTATTTTGGTTTGTGCCATTAATACCATTCCAATTGCCAGTGTATAATTTACGCATTCATTAATTTTCTGTGGTTGCTGACACTTAAATAAAAAAATTGTTTCTCAACGTTTTTTAAAAGTTATGTATTGCCGGTCTATAATAATCATGAATGCATCCGCCATTTTGATGCAAGAGATCGGCTCTCAGCACTGCAATGGCGTTATGGCGGATATATTGCACTGTGCGTTCTTGTTTCATTGTTGCGCTCATGCATCGTTACATTGTTATAAGAGGACTGAGAGGCAAAAACCCGGTAATAATACATGCGACACAATCGTCACTGTTACTGTCGTCGGATAGTTCGAAAAGTTCTTCGAATGTTGGCTCAGCCATTATGGCATCACTTTGTCTTTAGCAAACTACAACACTCTACTTCTGCAACAATGCTTCTGCAGCGAGGCAAGGTTCATTGTTGTAATAAGTTATAACGCTTGCATAACAATGAGAGACGGGATGATTTGAAACAATACTCGGGCGCTGCGCGTCCTCATTATTGTTCCAGATCATCCCTCAAACGGCGGCCTTGCAGTGCTGGAAACACCGGTTCTCGTCAGATCACCGAAGTTAAGCAGCATTGGCCCCGATTGGTACTTGGGTGGGTGACCTCCTGAGAATCCATTCTGGGTGTTGCAGACATACGGCCTTAGGGCTTCGTCGGGCAGATGACCGGGTGCGGTTAACGCTCGCTAAAACCGTTTGACTCAAACGGCGAGTGATATCCTAATAAGAAATTAACAAGAACCTGCAAGAAGCTAATATGAAACTATAAAAAAACTAACACGAACCTAATACTAACCTAATACGAAATTATCACGAAACTAACACAAAACTAG
This sequence comes from Lithobius niger, assembly GCA_023313725.1. Taxonomy (NCBI): domain Eukaryota; kingdom Metazoa; phylum Arthropoda; class Chilopoda; order Lithobiomorpha; family Lithobiidae; genus Lithobius; species Lithobius niger. The sequence continues at coordinate 11,554 of JAHWFP010168439.1, read as the reverse complement.
CAAGAACCTTACACGAAACGAGCACGACCCTAACACGAAAGTAAGAAACTAATTAGGAGGAAAGCAGCAAGAAACTAATACGAACTGACAATAAGTTAACTGGAAACAAGAAAGCATGATAGAAATAAGGTTGTGGAAGATGCAAACACAAAGGGTATTTGCTCATTCCAACGAAAGTTTGGCCTTGGTATGGTCCAAATTATTGCCGACAGATAAACTAGCAAGAAACTAACAAGAAAGTAGCAACACCCTAACAAAAAACCTTTAAGAAACTAACACAAAGATAGCATGAAACTAACAAAAACTAACAAGAAACTAACTTCGACTCCACACAAAGAACATGAGGAGACGAAGTCCACCTGAGACGAAACCTATGAGCCTCAAGAAGGACATGTCCAGTTTGCAGACGCGAGAGTATACGTGCCATCCATCTTGGCAAGGAATCCAGAGCACGCACCAGAGAATGGAGTGGAGCTGAAATAACGTCCTGCCAGTCTATGCTGCAGGACCTGCGAACACACAGCTTCAGGGACGGGACAAAAACCCCAATACCATGCCAAGAAAGAAGAATGCATCGCAATAAAGCTCACATCCATGCATGCCATCCTCAAAGAACGAGGCGAGGTGGACACACCTTCACCACGGACACAGACGAACCTGCGAAGCGACTGCCGGCAAAGACACAAGGTGCAGGTCTGCTAATAAGGCTACCCCACTCCCTGCAACTCCTAAACAGGACAACACCCTCTCACCCATGGTGCTATAGTCTCTCAGCTCAAGACCTACAAAGTCAGCGTTGTCACTACTAAGGTTCCTGAGACACAAATTCAGCAACAGCTCATTGGCACGGAGATGCAGCCATCAACAATAAGTAGCGCGGATTGCGGATTTATTAAAACCTTAATGGCCCGAAGCCATGCGCCCTACTGCAAACAAAATACAAGACTAAACATTCTTAGAAAATAAAAACGGACTCGTTTGATGATTAAGGTAAGGTTTAGCTGGTCCGAAGCCAAAACAGCAAAGAAACACAAATAAACTTTCGTGTAAGGTTTCAGATACAGCAGTGTTGCTGTACTGTTTAGTCCATGTGAAACTTTATTGCTGTATTCAAATCTTTTTATCATTTTTATTTTTGAAGACGGTAGATCAGCTAATGATTGGTGCCTTCTACTTGGTTAAACGACATTGCTGAAAATGTTTAAAAACTAATCGTCTTAGTATGCTTAGCATAACTGTACAGGCAACTCAGGGTTCGTGCGAGTCCTTGAAAACCTGGAAATGTCAGGAGAGTAATAATGAAATTCCATGCTGGAAAAGTGCTTGAAAATCTTGAAAAATGTATTATTAGTAGGGCGATGAACGGAAAATAGACGAGGTGACTGAAGAACACTGACAAAGTTTTGCCACGAAAGTAGTAGAGTGTGTAGCCTTATTCTTCCTTTGTTTGGGCATGAAAAGTTTTGAAATTTTGGCTCTGGCATTAATTGTATTTACGTGCATAATGGTTGGATACAGCAGTAAGGCTTCACGTGGACTAAACAGCACAGCAACATTTTAGTATCTGAAACCATACAGGAAAGTTTATTTGTGTACCTTTGCTGTTTTGACTTCGGACCAGGTAAACTTTACCTTAAGTATTAAAGGAGTTCGTTTTTGTTTTCTAATTCGTGCTACTTTGGCGTACGAATGTAACTTTACCAATTGCTGTTTGCACAAACCAATGGAAACAAACTCTTTACTCTTCAGTCTATGTCTTGCAACTGGCGTTTACTGATTGGCATTGTTGAATAATAACAATGTCTAAAACAATGTAAAACAATCAAGCTGGTCGATTAGAGCTCAATTCAGTTTTTATTACGACTGAATGGAAGCCCCAACGCTATGCTCTCTACTCTACAACTTAAAACTAGCTTACCCTACCCACGCCCTAACCAAGATTACAATGTGATGCAGTGTTCATTAGTGTTTATTTATGCTTACTTGTGTTCTTGTTTTCAGTGGTTTTGTATTTAGTAATTGAGTGGGCACAAGCCATGGGCTAAGGCTCCAAAATAAAAAGTATTTCTCCCTAACCCCTGAACCACTTGACCAATTAGAAAAGGCCTTATGGAAAGGGCACACCTATAGAGCAATACATATAAAATGAGCTAAGAACCAGCTATATAGGACAAATAGCTTGATATGTAGAGAGCGTAACAGGAAAATGTCTTGCCAAATACAAGAAGCCAAAACTGAAAATCACGATTCCAGCTCAAGTCCAGATCTCCCATGTGTCAAATCGGAAATTAATAAAAGTTCGAACACATGTTCACCAAGTCCAATACGGTTTGTGCACTAAATTTGAGTGGAAATAATTCAAAGACAGTAGAGAAATTAAGCATGGAAATTTTAGCTTTAACATGGGAGGTTAGGCTCAAGCCTTACAGTAAAGACTATCGTAAACAATCTTAAAATCTTACTTACTTACTTTATTCCAGGGCTTACAGGCATGAAAATCCATGACTCAACCTATACAACAGCAAAGGCATGACTCTGAACTTAACCAACAGAAGGCTCAGAATCATAATACTTAGATAAAATAGCGCGTCCAATTTATTGACAATGTTCGTGTTGCCGATTATTTGAGCTAGTCAGTTTGCATTGTTACTCATTAACTAATGAAGGGTGCTGCAGATTAGAGCCTTGGGCTTCATCGGGCAGATGACCAGGAACGGTTAACGCTCGCTAAAACCCATTGAACCCTTTGAAGAGTGATGATTATTTTGACCACAGGTGGCGTTTTCCCAACATACAGAAAAATAACATTACAAAATGATTGCAATCGTTTTAGTTACTGCCTCCCCAAGCTTAAAACCATATAAGGAACCTATTAGAGTTAAAGGGGTGCTGAATACCAAAGTTCATTCGTATATGTCGCATAAATTATTTTGTATGAGCGGAATTAGTCAGTAGCCAGTATATAGTAGTCAGCTGAAATCAACGATCTTCACGCACTTTTATTACATTTTCTGGTAAGACCCTCTGAATTTGACCCGTTCTGGTGCATTCTGCTCCAAACGGGCAAAAAAGTCTGAATTGATTGTATGAAATGGGATATATTGTCGTCCTATGCATTAGTTTGTTTTCCAGTTCTCTTGATAGTTGTTGGGTGAGGTTTGGAGGTACTCCCTTCGAAAAAAGACATGGATATTTTCCAGGCTGGAAAATGGCTTCTTAAAGCTTAACCATGATTCGACGCCTCCTACCAGTGCCAATGAAAAAATGGTTTCTAAAACATAAGTGTCAGAAAGCTGGAAAGTTTGCTATTATTTCGTCAGAGGTGACTGGGGAACCAGGTGTCCTGTAAACCTAGGTGTAGGTCTGTTTTTATAATTTGAATGTCGGCGCATGGTGCTGAGCAAATGTTGTGATGCCGGCAGTCAATATGCTCTTCACTGCGTTTGTTTTTGGAAAATTCTGTAGTTGACTGTTGCTGGTAAAGTGTCCTGCTGGAAAGTCTTTGTCGTGCAACTCCATTTGCTTTGGTGTAGCATCTTCATGGGAAATCCCACGCCAACCCTCTTCTGTATTCCCCGATGACGGTCGTCTGCAGTGATCCTCTTCAACACACTCACTGAGTTCACAGTGTTCTGCCCTTACTTTGGAGAGAGTCACCTACAACCTTTAAATGATGGTAGTGACATACTTTCACCAACATCCTTCGATGTTGGGTGTCTCTCCTGAACAACACAAGAACGAAGCTATGGCCCAGTTTTGTGGAACGATGTAGCTTGCATTTCTGAGTATGTGAAAGGAGATGATGCAGTTGTGTGTGAGACAGACGCACGCGACTCATGCTGGAGTAGCAATTCTTCCCAAGATGTCTGGTTGCAGTATTCCGACATGTTTCTATATCTCCCAACCATGTTTCTATATCAAAGGCACCCAGTTGCTGCTTGGTTTGAGGTAATTGATGACATGGTTACTGCCTCCTATCCAGACGCTGTTTGCTCAAGATTAGCGTACTTGGGGTCGTAGAATCCTCCATTGAAAGTTGAATTTAGCTCCTGTAAGCTTGGTGGTAGGCTTCTTGGTTACCAGGGTACTTGTGACAATAAAGACTGCAAAATGGTGGTTCGAAAGTGTTTCAGAGTCACCAACCTTTGCTTATTAGCATTCATGGCAAAGTTTGTGTTGTTGCCAGAAAAACTTGATGAACTTTCCTCCAAAACGTAAAATTTAGGTGGCTGAACCGTTCGTTGCTAAAGCAGTACCGTCTTTTTTTACATCTTTGAATTGTAGTGAGGACGAACTTTCCTTTTTTCCTACCAGAATTAATGTCTTGGACGGTTCAATGAACCGTGCCAGTGGAACGTTTTCATCTTCCATCCAACTCTGTGAACCTTGGTCAAGCATGGACTCCAGTTCTCCTCCTTGCCTGATGGTGTTGATCCTAGGTTTCCCACGTTTGAAGAGAGGTGGACTTGGGTCTGCTTCCCAGTTGTACCTTTGATAGACTTTGGTTCGCTACTGGAATAAGCAAATGCTTTGCCAAATCTTTCAAATTCTCATTTCCAACTCAGTGTGGAAAGTGTTCGGCGTTGTCCGAACAGTATAGTTGGCAAAGTCAGAGACTCGCTGCTTTTAAACCTTACAGAACTACAATCAGTACAGTAGTCACAGGTTCTGTGATTAAATGTGGTGGTGTCTTCTTGGCGACGTCCAACATGGTGGTGTCCAAAATGGTAGAGTTTGGCTTGGTCCTCAGCATAGTCCTTTGGTCCCCATCTCCAAGATGGTCTTGGTAGTGCAAAATGACAAATCCCAAAATGGCGATGATTTCGGGCCCCCGAAAAAAATTTTTAGTGCAAATGGTCCAATTCGTTGGTTCTATTCCTGGTTTAGTTGAGGGAAATGAGACACAACATTCGGCTTTGTCTAGGCCCCAGATTACTTTCTCCTCGCTTCCTTTTAGTGCAGAAGGCAAGTGTATCAGACTTGGTCGCTTCTCTGTTGCCGCTTTAGATCGACTTTCTACGGCACTCGAATTATCGAATTGTATTTCTTGTTTTTTATTCTTGTTTCGTCTAGCTACAAGAGATCATATCCACATACCAATTCGTGTGTGGACGTTTTGCCCGTTTCGTCCTTAAACTCAGTTTTACATAGAGAAGCCGGGGTTGATATTGAAATAGCCAGCTCCAAAGTGTGCATGTGTGTGTACTTCACAATCGACGAAGCACGCCCCTATCTTAGAGAAAATTGTACCTTCTAGTGGCTTCCAGTCTTCGATTAAATGGGAGAAGCCTGGCACCACAGATCAGTGTTTCATTAAACATGTATAGTGTCCCTCTATCCGGGCAGAAGGAGAAAACTGTTTCTTTATCTGCCTATTTATACTAATGAAGTGGCTCCGCCGAGCTTCAGCACGACCGCTTCCAGTACAACTGAGCACACACACTTGGTTAGGTCAAAATTCTAGCTTTCCTGAGTGTGAAGTCACATTACACTCTCCTACAGATCCTCTCTATGGACCTTCTGTATTTGACAGCTCACCCAACCCATTTGTCACTTAAAGCTGACAGCTCTACAATACTAAACGATCATCATGTTTCGATCACGTCTTAGAATGTGGAAACTTCATGCAAACCTTTATATTTTATGACTATTAGAATTTAGTGATTCTAGGCACTAATGAAGTATAAAAATTATGCAAATACACATAAAAAAGCAAGGGAGAACTTATCCCTAAAAAGATCGTGATAACCATAGCGATCTCCATTGCATTGATTTAAACAGTGTTTCTAATGAGTTGTTTAAATTTCAAACAACTATTAGAAAAAAAATAATAAAGCAGTACACTGTAGAACCCGCAGAGAACAAATGTGAAAGTCAGATTTACCTAAAGCTAAGACCATTGCTTTTAAACTTTAAATCTAATTATTTTACCCAGATTTTAATGGTGAGTATTTACCTTAATCGAACCGGAATCTAAATTGGATTTTTAAACATGCATTAATGGTATTTTAATATATGGAGCCTTTACAAGACCTTACTGAAAGCCAATCTTTTAAAAGGTGTTCATCACGATGCTTCAATTTGCAAATGGAGGTCACTATTTCTTGTACGTAACTTAAGGCCAGAATTAAGGGGAGGGGGGAGGATACCGATAAGGTTTCTCATCATAAACACAGTTTAAAAAATGAAACCAGGTTTGCTAATATGGGACCAACAGCAAGCTAAACCACTTATGCCCACATATTAATTCCAGAGACCGGCAAGCACCCAGACCAGGTGGCTGCCACCAAATTCAGAAATCACCATTTCCATTACACTCCTCCATTGAAGGAGCTGGCTTCTGGAATTCAAGATTTCCAGAATCAGTGCTAAAACAAAACAAAAAAGATAAGTGCAGCAAGTAGTACCACCAATCAATGCCGAGCCATGCGTAACTTTCCGGAGGACTATAACATACTTATACATGAAAAGACCATTTCACAAGGACCAGTAGGTGTTTAGCACCCACCCTACTCGTAGTAGGATGCAGTTGGCGCCAAACACATACCAAAACAAACTCTGAAGATTTCTGGACAGACAGGTTAACGTTTAACAAGTTTAAACAATGTATATTAAGAATACCAGTGTAAGACTTTAGTGTCGTAGTACGTTCATAGGGGTCTGCGTATTCGTCTTTTATTCTTCCCCATTTTAATTAAATATACAATATACTCTTTCCAAGAGGGTCAACGGGCAATGGGTATGTAGTACAGAGAGTGGGATGTCCTTTACTTACATCACACTAGAAGGTTTGGAGTGTACCCAACAGCTTGAGTTTTTAACCATATAATAATCAAGCTTGGAGATCTTTTCACAATGAGGGAACAAAATCATAAAAAATCATGAGTTTACCATTATCTCTCAGAGACAAACCGGATCTTTTTCCTGCAGAGAAGAATCTTCATACAATCCTTACAAAACACTAGCTGGGGACTGGCGCAGCCTTAAAATAATGCCTTTGTAAAAAGTGCATTCATGTTATATCACAGAAATTAAAAGTTTGGTGGAAATTCCTAACGGGGATTTAGCGTGTTGCAGCCACAACTTACAAACAAGAGCAACTAGTTTTTAGAGACTCTAAAGCAACCTTTTAATTCACTTTAACGTTAAAGAAGACTGATTAAAATTTACAAAAACAAAAACGAAGGTTCCTTCAGTATCACCAAGAATTCTTGGTATCACCTACATCATACTGACATAACGTAAACTTATTTTTTAGGTTCAGGAAAGTAGCGACTCGTGGTGTCTGCATTTAAGTGCTGTTTTTCTGGTTTAACCTGAGTTCATAGTCTAGGTCCGTGAGACTCCATCTTAGAAGTCGGCCACTTTTCCCAGCCATCTGTTTCAACCAGTGGAGGGGATCATAGTCGGTTTCTATGACAAACTTAATGCCGTAGAGGTAAGGTCTAAGCTTAGCAATGGCCCAAACAATTCAGGTGCATTCTTTTTCTGTCGTTCCAACGGCTTGTTCCCCTGGAGTGAGCTGCCTGGAGAGGTACAAGCATGGGTGTTCCTCACCACTGACGCTTTCCTTGAGAGCACAAGCCCATGTCTTCGTCAGAGCAGTTGCACTGGACTGGGAAGATCTCGATGAACTCTGAAGCCTTCAAAACTGTTTTGGAAACCAGTGCTAATTTGAGCTGATCAAAATCCTGTTGTTTTGGGCCATCCTAATTATTGGATCAGGAGCAGTCTTCTTCAAAGTCTGTCAAGGGAGAGTAGTCGGGCCAGTAACTTTGGTGCAACGTACCAAACCCGAAAACGACTTGATGGCTGTTTTGGTAGTTTGCCTCTTAAAGGTTTGTACAGCCAGGACCTTTACTGAGTTAGGTGCATGGAAACATTTACCAACTTCATGGCCCAAGCATTTTACACTGTCTCCAGGCCACTTGGCGAAACCAGCTGATAGCTGAAAGAACAGAAGACTTATTTTCTAAATGCTCCTCCCAGGTTTCAGGGTCAACAGCCACATCATCCATGGAAAACTCTATCCATTGAGACTGAAAAGAAAATGGCACATTTTCATGACCATGTTCATCACTAATGGCTCATACTTACCCAAGGAGGTTGAGATAGCATCATAAGGAGTTGCTCTCTCGGTAAAACTCAGTGTCAGATTGGTTCCCCAGGAACCAGGGGTTCACGGAGAGGCCCTCACCACAAGAGGCCCACTCTGTAGTGAGGGGCGTCCTGTAGGGCAAAGAAATTGCTTGCAATTTACACATAATGCATATCTACATATTTTGGAGAAAAGGTGCCCACTTTCCCTTTCCCAGGAGGCCCACCCCCTCCCTATCCGACCCAGAAGAGGCTTACTTGCCAAAATCTGCGGTTCAGGTAGAAACGCAGATATACCGCTAAGCAGCCGTTTCCAAACATTCATCTCTGTTTGAAATACGATGGTCATTTATTTCTATGATTTCGTTGAGCTCCCGATAACTGGCTACAGATCTATGTTTGCACTCTTATTTTCAGATCATAGGACTTTCGTAAAGAGAGTGACTCATGAATCAAGCCAAGTTCAAGCATTCGCTAGACTTCAGTAATGATAAGGTCCTTTCTACTTTACTATCCGGTAACGCCTAACTGGTGTAGATTTGTCACTGGTGTAAACTATATCATAGTGCGGAAAAAATAGGGTTGAAAAGACTCCAGGAAGTTTATTGAACCTTCAGTAAGCTCCTGTATTTGCTTATGATAGATTTCTCCTAATTTCTTATGTGAAGACAAGGCTTCTAAATCTTTACTATTCATTGCCCCACACCTAGCTTTCCTGTCCACTCTAAGAAGGATCCAGGTTCATAATCTTGGTTCAACTAAGGTGGTTAAACACACTTTCCCTAGCAACGTTAGGCTTTAACATGCTTTTTCCTACCAGACTGTCGTTCTACCAAATAATTGTTTTCAGACAGTTTTTCAAGTTCTTGTTTTGGACCGTCCCAATATATTTCCAGCTTATTAGCCCTGGAAGACTTGAGTACCATGACCAAGTCACCGGCCTTAAACTTGTGCTGAGTGCTTTCCGAATCCAGTCGTAATACTTTCTGGAGGAAAGTTGAGCCTCCTCATAATTCTTCTGAGCTATCTCACAACAGTGTTTGAATCTCTGCAAGAGAACAGTCACATGTTCTAAACACTAGGGTGTACGGTGGGTTTAACCCAGTTCTCTTTTATAAGGTTTAAGAGCATTTAAGGTTCTTACAGAAACCAACGTACTTGGTGTAAAACCATTGGTCTCATTTAAGGTTGTATGCAGGGCAAACATAGCACGTGGTAAACAATACTACCAATCATGAGGGTTCTCATGACAGATTGCTCTGTGAACGACTTTAAGAGTTGTGTTGAAATGTTCCCCTGAGTTACTTTGGATTGGGTAACTGACGAGTGTACCTTCTTTACCCCACACTGCTCTAGAAATAACGTGATTAGTTCTGAGACGGAGCAACTTCCCAGATCAGCCTGCACTGTTCCTGGAAATCCTACTTTGGGATAGACCTCCAAGAGTGCATCAACCACTGTTTGGCTATCAGCCTGTTTTAAGGGAATAGCTTCCAGTGCTTTAGAGGCGGGATCCAGCATGGTTAATATTTACACTGTAACATGCTTCGGTTTAAGGCCTAATCGGTCTTAACGACGGCAATTACTTGACGTTCCATGGGATTAGACACCATGGGAACCAGAGTGATGGGAGCAGTGGTTGGATGCCCTTCCTGGCTTTCCATTTATTTGTCAATTCAGACTGAAAACAACAAAGTGTTCCACATACAAAAACACTTTTGGACAATAGAATTGTGACAGTGTTCTATCTTAGGTCTTATTTTTCCCTTAGTGACCAACCAAGCATTAGAATACGCAGTATGAAGGATCAAATCCCAGCACTCTTTTGGCAGTACTAACTGAGGCTCCTAAAGTGGCTTCCTACTTTTTGTACTGGCTTCTTATAGACAAGCTCGTTTTAAGCAGCTCAGAAAATTCTGTATTGCTAGGACCTGAGAGAGTCCAGTCCTCCGGGCCTAGAGGAGTGGTTTTAGGTTTGTTTAAGTTCTCATCATGAATTTCAGGCTCAATGCTTGTCTTGAGTATTACATCTAACAAGCAACTTGAAATGTTGGTGTCAGGAGTGCAAGTTAAAAGAAGCTGCCTGGCTATCTTCAATTTGCGAGTGGGTAACATCAATTACCAAGGGTATGGGGGCTTGCATACCCTCCATTCTCAAGTAAGGTCTGAGAAGGAATTCCTAACAGTTCGAGCCCATGAAAACTCGGAACCCATGTTATTGGTAACTAAAGCCTCGTTTTTGACCAGACCATAGGGAGCTTCAACCGTGACGCAGTGACATGCACTGTTGTCTGAGAGGTGAGTACATTCCTAAAGTGAGTATATTCACCTCTGAATTGATGAGGCAAGGCAAGCTTCGTATCAATCACATCATCCGTAGAGGCTACGTCTTGTAACACCTTACATGACCGGCCATTCACTTGCTACGCAGTAATGCACTTATTCAAAACATTTTCGGGTAGTTGACCTATGTTTTGACACATACTAACTTTGCCATCTTTTGTTAGTAGCGAACAATTTGAAATGCCCCACTTTCTTTTTTTGCATTTGAAACAAGCGTTGGATTGGTCTCTGCTTGTGAAAAAGTGGTTTACTTTTTACTGTCTACTCTGTATTAGGCTCAGTACTAGCAGCTTTAGGCTTTTTCAGCTGGTGGTTATTAGAACTACTGACTTTGAGTTATCCTGGTTCTCTTTAGGCTGGGGCTTTGCTTGATTGTCACTAGATTTAGTGGGGTGGTCATCAACCCTACTTGCTCCGGACGGAAAATTTCTGATCTCTTTTTCTTGGGCTGAGATCATTCGGCATACACATATTCATCTGTGCAGTTAACAGCGACCTCTATGTCACTAATATTGGCTTTATCTTTAATCTAATATTTGAGCTGATTAGGGCAGTTAACAAGGGACTGATCCAACAGGAAAAGTTCAACCACCTTTTCTACGTGAACTGTGATTTTGGCTAATTCAAGTCACTGATTGAGCTGAGTGCGCAAACGGAAGTCGTATTTACAGTATATGAGCGGTCTGGGGGGTTTCATTTAGCTGCGAAATTTGGCGCAAGCTGTTTTTGGCATTAGTTTGAATTGCTTCAACATTTCGAACTTAACCACCTCGTATTCTGTGTTCATCAGCCGTGCACACACTTGATAAAAACACTACCTACGAGAGGTTGTAACTCGAGAGTCCACTCACGTTTGGGAAGTTTAGCTAGCTTAACTATCCTCTCGAAGTGAATAAGATATTTGCTGATATCTTGACCTTGATACTCTCAAATTTAGGCATAAGTTTACACACACTTTTAGGCCAACCTGGGTTAGGAGTGATCACTGGAGGGGCAACATTTTAAGTATGTTCTATTTCTAACCCTTTTAGTTCGAGTTCTCTGCTTATTTCAAGTTCTTTTTGCTTGGTTTCCGCTTCAAGCTCTTTCAACTGCAGTTCTATTTTGTGTTGTG
>JAHWFP010168437.1:0-19630 GCA_023313725.1 Lithobius niger | reverse complement strand
AATGGTCCACCTATGGAAGAATGGACACCCCAAGACTAAGAATTGGCCATTGGCCCCAGCAAACATGAAAGTAAACAAGCATGCAAGTAACAAGATTTGCGACATAACGTATGGTAGGGGTTATCTTATGTCAGATGGGTACGTAGTATAGGATGGATACAGTAGTACAGGTTTGGTGTGATGGATGGGTAAAGTTTAGACAATTAGGAGTGAGTGGGTGATATTGTGGCACAAGGTGTGGATGGACTGTGGAGGGGCAGTCATCGGATTGCGATGGGGTGCCAAGGGATGATGTTGGCCCTACGATGTGTTGGAAATGAAAGCAGAGAGTCAGACAGTTGACAGAGACAGACAACAGGCAGACAGATGTGACAGTGGATAGGCAGTCAGAGAGATAGATAAACACAGAAGACAAACTGACAATAGACAGTCAGGCACACAGACAGACAGACCGACAGACTAACCGACTGAAGACACACCGGCAACAGATAGACTAAAAATTGACAATGGACTACATAGAGACAAGCCACAGACAGACAGAAAGAGCGTGTGAAAGTTTACTAACAGGTCTACGGACATAACACATAGCTTCTTCGTTTCTTATTGACAAATCGATGGATCAAAAATGCTAACAGAGCATAAGAAATAAATGAAGGTAAAGTGCAAATTTGTTTGGTTAATCAGGGCAACCTTGGTGGAATGATATAACTACTTTATATTGTATGGAAATTTGGCGACTTGGTGTAATTTTGGGTTTTGGAGAATTTTTTATTTATTCAAAGGTAGAAAAGGTAAAAATTGTTACTTATTTAACATTAAATACTAATAACGAAGAAGGAAACCTGAAAAGTATTACTTCTACATCTTCTGCAGCAAGAATTTGGAGTTTATAATTTTTTAAAAACAAGCATCTAGAATTTCATAGGATGTTAACAACATTTAATTTTTTTTTCTTTTTTAAAGGAAACTCGGAAATCATTCGTCACAGAAAATCAGCCATCGGAAAATTCTTTCTCCATATATAACTTCGCCATAAATACTTTCATCTAAGTTCTCTACTTTGCCACTACTGTATAATGCATTATCGTGATATGCCATTTCTTGCTTGGATCAACACACGCAATGAAATTGAAGGAAATCAGTCAATTGGTTATGAAATGTGTTTACCTGTTGTTCGGCTGGGCCAAGTCTTGGGTCTTTTGTCTTGGAATTTAAATCGAGTCATAAACGAAACTGGACAATATCATTGGCGACGGGTAATGTCGATTATTTATAAAGCATCGATGAAGGTTTTAATTTTTTATATTTGTATCGAACAAGGGAAGGCGAGTTTATCAAGAAACTATAGAAAACAAATAGAGAAACTAGTTTGGTTGGTATCAGTCTTTATACCGATAATATTTGTGGTTCTGGTTACAATGGTGTGCATTTGGAAAAGAAAGAATTATGAAGAAATTCTGAAAATCTTAACAACTACAACCTTGAATGGAAATACGTTTAAAAAAGTACTTCTCCACCTGAAGCACAATATCCTCAACTTTGCTCTTGGAATCCTTATGTGGGTACTTTTGATTTACGGTTTTGTTGTAACCAAATTTATCGAAATTGGAAATATCATTACAGTAGTATACATGATCATAGTCTATACACATGATTTGTTTGTCTTCATATTTTTTACCATTTCTGCTGATTTGTGTACAGAGTCCTTTTCAGTCATTAATTGTCATTTGGAAGATGTCGACACATCAGAATCCACTCAACTGAATCAATATCTTGGAAATCTCCAGAAACAATACAAACAACTTTATAAACTGGCAAACTTGATAGAAGAGACGTTTTCATTACTAATTACTGCAATGCTGGCACGCCTTTCTTTTGCAATTTGCTTACAGTCTTATCGAGTGCTTACGGCCAGCCATTTTGGTGTAGTGACCTGGCGCATTTTACTTGTGTCAGCAGTCCACTGCTACCACATATTTGCTATAGCTAGAGCTGCTGACGACATCTCGACAAAGGTAAAAAAAAATAAAAACACTTTAAATGTTTCACACCAAGGAATAATTTCGCAACATGTAACTAATTTGTCACTACTTTCAACTTAGGTTTTGCTGCAATTATGTTTCGCAATTATGTTGTATTTATACTGCACATATGTGCCTGGGGGGTCAATTCAGTTCTACAGCCAAGAGCTCTGCTTCAGTTAACTTACTTTTTCGTAGAGCTTCACTAAGTATCACCAACAGTCACTAATAATCAACACCAAGAACTTATAATTGCATATACGCCCGAAGAGGGTAGCAGCAACCATCTTCGAACTCCGTTTGTATTCCATGCCTTGTTTGAGTTTTAATCCTGGGAAGTTTACAAATTTTAAGGTTTTAGACCAATTACATCTATTTTCAAAAAAGGTCACGGAAAGCAATGCAAGCAGGTAATCTTTTAATGTACAACTAACAAGATTTTTCGGATATGTAATCGGATATGGATATGAACGTGATAATTCCTGTTGTCTAGCTGAATTTTGTCTCTTTTTAACACGGTATTTAATGCTGCATCCAGACATAGTGGCCGAAAAAAGCTTCAAGGAAGTTTTTTTTTGCTTGTAACTTCTAAGTTATTAATCATCGTTTAAAATAAACAGTCCAAAAATTAATATTCAGAAATAAGTATTTATAAATATCATATTCGCAACAGGACAAAGGTAAACATTCAAAGTTCCTATCTATTCAATAGTTTAGAAGTTACAAACCCCCAAAAATTGTTTTTAGATGCTATATCTCTTTTTTGTCTTCTGACAACTTTGGCAGCATGCCTCCAAATAAAAAGAGAAAACGTTTCAGTACCAACAAGTACCGTGAAATTCGTGAAGGATACCCAGGAACCTCAAACAAGGTGAGCAAGCAGAGCCGAGTGGTCGAAGTGATCTGCCACCAACCACGTGGAAGAATCGTATGGCACAGGATGGTTCATATGGAAGGTTCATACGGTACAAAAAACATTGATAGTCTGAAAGTCGTCTAATGAATCGAAAGAGGTACTCCGGTGCATTTTTTGTTGCCAGTATGTTATCGGTCTGACCAACGGTTAAAATGTTAGAAGCAGAAAACAGTTTTGGGATAGCTTTACACCCACTCCCCGTCTCTTAGGTAGATCCAGTGTATGTCTCCTCCCTTTTTCATTTAGGGTATATTAGCACTGCCGGCCGATAGTGCGTATTAGAGTTTGTGAGTGGGCTTATGAGAAGGCTTATGAGAAAATTTTCTCTATCCGGAAAAAAAATTATCTACAAAACCAAAAACACAAAGACTGTTATGGTGTATAGTACTGAATGGGATTAATTCTATGGTGTGTCACAAGGTTCTTTTTTGGGTCTGCTTTCGCTTCTCATTTAATTTATTGATGGCCAAATTATTTTAGACAATATTCGATATCGGTACGTAACATTATAACAGAGAAGCTGACATTATATTCCTGTAAGTGTTCTTTTTTAATGCTGTTATTACAATTTTATGTTTGATTCATCACAGGCCAAACAGGGATCAGGAATTCTAAGAGATATTTATTTTCATAGTGTGTTACGAGGAAAACCATTACAGGTGAATAAAACTTAATTACGAAGCACATATTTTGCGCAGATGATTATAAATGAGAACACAAAGCACTTTTTGCAATACTGAAGCACTACAACAGTGCACTAAAAAATGTACATTAAGTTTAAAGTACGCCATCAGCCTCATGGTCGAGAAGCGAAACACAACCAACTCATTCCTCTTCTTACCGACACAAGTGATTTCACAGATCCTCTCCTTTCTCCCAAAAATAATACCACCTTTGCCTACAGTTAAATCTTTCTTTGTCACTTTCCTGATTCTAACAGCTATTAAATACTTAGATTTTCTATCATCTAGCTTGGCACTTTGTGTTCTGAAGAAGTATAAGTAATTGAATTGAATTTCTTTCTTTACTTTTAGACAGCTAAGATTTTGGCTGATAAGTTGATCTTGAACCCAGTCGAAATCAGTGCTGCCGGGAACCTATTCAAAATAAATATGAGTACATTTAATACGGTAAGTAGAGCTAGGTAAGGGCTAATGGATGGTCTGACACTGTAGTCTCCATGTTAATATTATCCCATGGTCCATCTCTCGTTGAGGGTCTCAACCCCATGCCAGGGGTGGACCAGCAAGGTGTTCAGTGTGTACAGTTGCATAGTGACCCTAGTGTGGAGAAGAACACTATGTGGGGTGTGTGGCAGAAGAGCTGTGGAAGATAATACATATAGCCTATACCTGGGGATGAATTCTTTCTTTATCGACTATATTGGAAGTATGAGGAGGCCCTAGAGTTCAATTGCGCGGAGGGGGGAAAGATGTTTATAAAAAAAATTTCCTTAAATTAATAATACCCCCGCCTATAATGTAAACCATCACTTTCTTCTAAAGCTTATCTTGCTGTGATACTAAGGGAACAAAAAAAAGGAACGTTCTCAAACACTAAATTATTAAACAAAACCAATAATATTTATTTAAAATTACTTTCTGCAGTTCATTTAACATTTGGTAATTATACAATTCAATTCAAATATTCGATTATTAAAAACATATTTTTATTATTTACATCCAGGTGCTAAAAAAAATCAAAACTTAAACAATTTTTTAATAACGTTTGTTCTTCAATTAGTGCAAAAGCTGGCAATTCGTAATCTTTATAATTAGCAATAGGGAATTGTCGTGAGTGTCAAACTTACGTGAGTGGTGAATGAACAGAATGTGTGTTCATAAACATTTTGCACAGCAATTCCTTTTCTAGGCTCAAAATGATGGCATGTATGACGAAAAGAAAATTACGCACCGTTTTTGTACCATAATAAATACTCATTCCCGTGAACCTCCCACGCAATATGCCGGGTGAATAAAAAATTTCTCCAAGCACAAAATGCATAATAACAAGCTAATCTTCATTGTGTGATAATAATTACTCCTTTTGGTACTCAAGTTCAAACTGCAATTTTATAATATGTTTTGTGGCCCCACTACCTTTATTGCACAATGTCGATTTATTTCAATGCAATCTGACGTTACGCACATATCAAATGCTTTCTACATAAATAAAGGTATTTTGACAAATGACTGGCAGCAATATTCACCTGAATGGAAAACCCAAGAAATCGACTGAGGATAATTTGCTGAGACGGGTGCTGACTACAAAATTCCATCAAACGTAGTCTACGAAAAGGTCCAGAAAACAGTAAAGGAAACTACAACGCCTGTATCAAGATCGACAAATCCTTAAAACCATTCATCCATTGGTAGGAAAAGATGATTCACCCACAAACTCCCCATCGGCACACTCCACTCTGAAAAGAAACGTAAGACTGAGTTCTTTTCTCGAACATACCTAGTCCACCCCTTGCCTTCAAATAGACAACTAACAAATTTACGTAAAATCTGCTTCAACAAATTATAATTCATAACTAAAGAATTCCCGGCATAGAAATTTAAAGAAAAAAACACAATACACTACGTAATTATTTTCGTTAGAAAAAGCAACAATATCTACACAAAACAGAAACACAAATCAACAAAAAAGTGTTAAACACCAAAAACAATATATAAATACCTTAATACCAAGAATAGCAAAAGCACAATGAGATATCTCACAGATGAAAAGAGGAGTCAAGCCAAGCCACCCAACTGAAATAAATCAATCAAGACTAATGGGCTAGTCGGCAATGAAAACGAGTACCACCCATGTTCCCTATGATTTAACCGAAAGTAATCTGGATACAGACGGCCAAATATGCCAATAACTGTGTGTTGGGGACAAATACCCGGCTCTGGCTTATGAGGGGTTCTGCTTGCAGGGCCATACCCCACACAGCTGTTAACTGACATGAATGTAGACACATATTCAAATGAAATAGAATACAAAAATCCACGAACATCCACAAACCAGGGTAAAAAACAAACAACAACAAAAAATTATACGAGCCCTAAGCGTACTTATTCTGCCTCTGTTCCATGTCGCCAGCTGTCGAACGAATGATCGTAATTACTTTTGTGGATACAAACTTTAAAATTGCGCTCTCGGAATTGTACCTAATAAATGCATGTGAGATATATCAAAGGCTGTGTGGTTAACCCAAGCAAACTGCCTCTGACGAAGGAAGGAATTTCGTTTGTTTAATCCACAGTCAACAGTTAACAAATTCCGTCTTTCACCTCCCGACGCCACGCTAGTTATCGTGTATGCCAAGATGTTAATTCTTCTTAGCGTTCATTTGGAAAACAAAATTCTGGCGATGTAGAATGAAATGTCCAGGAGCCGGGAAGTCAGTGTGCAGCTTCTCGCCCGTAGGACATTAGCACAAGGGGAGAAATAGAAAGCGAGTCACCTCATAGATGTTCCCACTTAGGATGTGAACGAACACATTTATTAACTCCTGGTAGTACCAATTCAAAGGTATTACATGTTGTAAAACATCCTCACTAATTGAATTATTTCTCTTATTTTCAGATCATGGGTACTATTTTGACATATTTGATAATTCTCATGCAGTTTAATACACCGAACAGTAAAAATGCACCGAATCATAATATGACTACAGTAAATTCGACACGTTAATGTTTGAATCTGAAAATTTTTATTCGATCTACTAACATGAAGTGAAATCACTGTATTTTCTCAGTGTCTGAATGTTTTATTATAAACTAAAACCATCTTAGCAAATGCACCGCTATACAAACAAAAATAATAATAATAATATAATATACACAAAAATGTTACCTTTGGAAATTAACGTTGGTAACTAGAAGTGTATAGAATGCATCTTTGAATTGTTTTTCTGATTTTTCATATCATGGGTAATACAATGCCGTATTTGATAATTTTGATGCATTTTAATATCACGTGCTGTACACACACACAGAATAATAATATGACTACAGTAAATTCGACACATTCGATATCATATATTTTTGCATAATGTACTATGGTAAATGCCACCCACATTCATCAGTGGAGAGAGGGTTAGCGAAGCAATAGAACTCCTTCACGCATGATTGAAGGTTGGATTGCGACAACATGCTTAATGTATACATAGTGCATATTTTACCAGAAACAACCAAAATATTTTAGGAATGAAAATCTCTTGGAAAGTGTTCTGGTACGCTCTTCAGCCATACATAATTTTCTTGAAATGCTAAAAAAGGTCGATTAGCATTTTTTTAGCAGATCGCAAACTTTGACAGCCACTTGTCTTCCAAACGAAAGTAGCTCCAAATGGCGGCAATAACAACACCAATTCAAGCGGTGGCTTGAGTTTCAACTGTAATGAATGTCTACATCCTGGCTCGCCAACGTGATCCAAAGAAATCTATTAGTGAAGTTGCAAAAAAAAAACAGATATGCTGTGCTGCCTATCCAAAGTTGCCATCTATCATTGAAGAACCAAGTTCAAAGTTAAGTATTGGGTGTTTGATCATGTTGATCAAATGAAAGCCTACCAACTGTATGAAAATACGTATTTAAAATATGGGAATTATGCTTTCAGCAATTCGGAAAAGTTCATGATTTTTATTACAATTTTTATTATTCCTACTGTTGAAAAGTGACATTTGCTGTAAACAAAGACTATTCTCTACAAATTTTTCATTGGGCGACAAAGC
Source organism: Lithobius niger (assembly GCA_023313725.1). Taxonomy (NCBI): domain Eukaryota; kingdom Metazoa; phylum Arthropoda; class Chilopoda; order Lithobiomorpha; family Lithobiidae; genus Lithobius; species Lithobius niger. The sequence goes on along the minus strand of JAHWFP010168437.1, from coordinate 11,963 downwards.
GAGAATCATGAGGGATTTGGGGTTTGCTTTCCATGAACGACAGTGCCACACCCTGCTCATTGAGTGAGACAATATTGTTTTATGGCGGCGGCGGTATTTGCGTACCATAAAAAACTTGAGGGAAAAAAGAATCTTTTTCTATTCGGACGAACTTGGGTTTATGCTGGCCACACGAAATTAGTTGTTTGGCCAGACACAACTATGAAGAGTAAGCATGAAGCATTCAGGAAAGGGTTGACAACTGGCATAAAAACTCAAAGTGGAAAAGAAGTTGGGAGAAAACCTCATTATTTTGCATGCAGGAAACGAAGACGGATTTGTACCTGATGCAGATTTCGTTTTTCAAGCAACGAAAGGAAAGGGCGATTACAGTGGTGAAATGGATGAGGACAGATTTGAGAAGTAACTTGAAACTCAGCTGCGTCCTAGTATACAGCCAGACAGTGTCATCTTAATGGAAAACTCTTCTTACCATTCTATGAAGCAGTAAAAAACACCAACTAGGAGTTCGCGTAAAGATGACATGCAAGCTTGGATGCAAGAAAAGATATTGCTTTCGATGCCATGATGTTGAACTGAGAACTATGTAGATTAATTGCAGGTGCAAAAAAGTAGTATGACTGTTATCACATCGACACCCTTTCTGAACTCCACCGACACATCGTTCTCAGACTTCCTCTAAACCACTGTGAACAGAAGACTACCAAAAGCCAAGTGAAAGGACATGATGCTGCCAACAATCATACTGTTAAATTAAAAGATGCTGAAGAGCTAGTACCTAAAGTTTTATTAGAAGTCACCGTCACAAACTGGAAGAATTATGTAAACCACGTAATTAAGAAGATAAACTGTCGGGGGGGGGGGGCTGAGGGATTTGATTGTTGCAACGATAACAAGTCAAGTAAACGGATCAAGTGACGATGTCCAAGTAAGTCTCATTGAAGCAAAGCAAGGATTGGAATACGACATCCATTACAGTTTGCACCACTCCGCTACCCTTCTTCAAAATGGTCTTTTTGCAGAAATGTCAGACACACCATTAACCATTAAGCAATTAATGTATTAATGAAAAAGATAAGCTATAGTGTAACACTGCCTGAACAAATTATTAAACAAAATTCGCGTGAGCACACTGTTATACCAATTTTTCATCATTGCTTGAGTTGGAGCTCACGGATGAATATAAACAGATCAGTGATAAGCAGATTTGCAGAGTTAGCAGCATTGCTAACTATCTCTATTGATATGGTGGATTTTATGTGGTGAATATGAAAATTGTATTACTAACTAAAAACATGAACATTTTGACAATGGCGACAATGGCAAAAGTATTCTCTACTGACGAGCCCAAACAAGGGCGAAACAGTCTGTCTAGAGATCTTTGTGGGTGAGAGCTAATTGATATTATTCCATGAACATTACATAATTTAAACAAAAACTGTTACCTTTGGGATTTAATGTTACCTTTAGAAGTGTTTATGAATGCATCTTCGAATTGTTTTCTAATTTTTCAGATCACAGGCACTGTAATGACGTATTTGACAATTTGTATGTATTTTAGTACAATGGGAAGTGAAGTCGTATCAATTATCATAATATAGTCGTATCATAATTATTATCTGATATACTATAAAGAAGTGAACTTACCGTATTTTCTTACTATATGCATGGTTTATTATTAAGTAAAGCCATCCAAGGAAATGGACTGTTACATAAATAAACAAAAACTTACTTTGGGAAATTTACGTTGGTTTTTAGAAATGTCTTGGAATGCACCTAATTGTCACGTAAATATTATTAATTTAAAACGGCGCTTGCATATAAAATGTACAATTTCCTAATAATGTGAGCATTGCACTACACACTCAAATAATTTTTAAGTGAATCATTCCTTGTCGTACGATATTCACTCGTACAGATTATGAAAAGTTGACATCGTTTTTGGTAATTTATTGAGTGAACAAACTGCGTATGATGCAAGACTTTTCAGTTTTGTGATTAACTACAAAATTGCTCCCCTTTTATAAACTTCTTTACTGTAAAAACCTAAATTTTTTTTTTGGGGGGGGGGTAAAATTGGTTTCTATTGTCTTATGAAAATTTATACTACCTGTACATTTAATTGCATTCAATTCCTGAGTGCTCTTTAATGACTTGAGGTTTTTTCGCTCTGTAGATACGGCCAGTGCACAACCCTATACTGCGCATGTGTCACCATGAGCAGCCCTCCTATAAAAGCAGACAGCTAGCCCGTGGCGGCCATCTCTTTTCCTCGCGATATGTCAACCATGATGGTGGCTCAAGAGGGGAGGTAGGGTGGGTATTTACAGGTAGTATAAATTGTCATAAGACGTTAGAAACCAATTTTAACCCCCCAAAAATTTAGGCTTCTAGATTGCATTTACAGTTAGACCTCGTCATTATAGGTGGCGGGCACCATCATGGCGAATTACCCCGGGTTGTGGACTGGCTCCTCAAAATGTTTAACGAACTTCGCACTTTATTGATGATAAACAGAAACAGGTATTTGAATCTCTTTCGTAGGATATGGTGGCCCTGAAAAGGGCCGTTTTGTTAGAGGTGGGGTCTTGCTTCCGTCTTCGGGAGGTCTTGATCCGGGGAAGGTCTTGCTTCCGCCTTCGGGAGGTCTTCGTTTCTGTATTAAGTGCTTAAGGGGGTTGGACGACACATCTGGCTGTCACGATGGAACCCAGACGATGTAGTCCTTCTTCCTGTCTTGTCATGTCTCTGAAGTAGTGACTTGTGAAGACAGTTTGGTGCGGCTTGGAGGATTTCGGCGATGGAGATTTGATTGTGGAGTGCCCTGAGTTCGTGCGCTGTGACCTTGATGTTTTCATCGGTGCAGCTGACGTTTTTGTCTTCGTAAGCCTTGTGTATCACTCTTTTAATCCAATTGGCAATCGTTGCAGCTGAGGTGAGTTGGTGCCTTTTGTGAAAGGGAGAAAGAGCTGAAGTCGGCCTCTTCTGCATTCAGGATCAGCCGTACGTTTGACATAGTATCGTAGGGCCCGGACGGGGCAGAGTGTCCTTTCAGGCTCATCACCGATTATGTTCATAAGTGCCGGGATGATTATTGGTTTTGATGGTTCAGAAGGTTTTTGTGTTTTGGCACGAAAGTCGGGACGTGGCCTTAAGTGGACGAATTTGCAGTCGTCAAAGAAGAAATATTAAGCTGGATCATTGGAGAGAGCTTGCCTTTCGCTGCTGCGTAGGCTTGCGGCAAGTGAGGTTAGGAAGACAGTTTTCCTTGTCAAGTGGTTAATGTGGCAGGTTTGGATGGGTTCGTAGGGATCTTCCATAAGTGATTCCAGGACGAGTGGGAGGTCCCCTTGTGGGAATTTTTTGTGGATGGCGGGGCGTTCAATTTCGAAGGATTTTAGAAGTGAAGAGATGCGAAAGTCTTGGAGAAGATGACTGTATCCAGCTGCTTTGAAGACTGAGTTTACGCGGATCGATATAACCAGTGTGGTGAAACCCTTTAGGTTGCCTTTGAAAAGGTCAGTAAAGAAAACTAAGAGTTCAGCAATAGGGGGGGCTAATTGGATTGACCTTCTTTCGCTTACACCAATGAAACCATCTTTTCCAGTGGCTGTTGTAAAGCCTGTTGGTTGAGTCTCGAAGTGCCTTGCTGGCAATTCTGGTGGCCTGTTCTTCAAAAATGTCTGCCTCTTTGATGAGTCTGACGATAGTAGCCACCCGTGCAGATGTATGATTTTGGAGTTTGGGTGGAATTTGGTTCCTTTCTGCTGTGACAGTAGATCGGGAATGTCGGGAAGTTTTCTTGGAAGATTTACGAGGAGGTTTAGGAGCAATGGGAACCATGGTAATGCTGGCCAGTTGGGTGCTATGAGGAGAAAGAGTCCTTGAGTCTGTTTGATGTTCGTGAGAATTGTCGGAAATAGTTTGAATGGAGTAAACAGATAAGCATACAGGTTTTTCCAGGGGTAGGTTAGTGCCTCCACGGCACATGCTAGGTTGTCCAGGACTGGGCTGATGAATTGGGGAAGTTTGGCATTGTGCCTCGTGGCGAATAGGTCGATCATTGGTTTGCCCCAGATGTTGAAGAGATATTCGCAGATTGATGTCGTCTTGAGAGCCCATTCTCCTGAAGGTGGCTTGTTGCGGGAGAGGGCATCCGGTATCACGTTCCGGTTGCCTGGAATGTGGAGAGGTTGGAGTGTCGTGTTGGTTTCTTGACAAAGTTTGAAGATGTTCGAGGTGATATGATGTAGGGGGCATGAGCGTGTTCCTCCCTCTTTCTGGATGTACGCTACGGCTGTGGTGTTGTCGGCTTGGACTTGTACAACTTTGTTTGTGACCAGGTGACGAAAGTGGTGTAGGGAGTTGAAAATCGCTTTTATTTCTAGGATGATGATGTGTTCCGATTTGCCGGGGGGCTAGGTTCCCGAAATCTCGTGGTCTTGAATGTGGGCTCCCCATCCTGTTAGTGATGCGTCCGTTAGTAGAATGAGGTCTGGAGGTGGTTCGTGTAGAGGGACCGACTTGGCTAGGTTCGATTTGTCCATCCATCAATCCAAACACTCCCATGGGAAATTCGAGTCCAAGGGTTTGGTGGTGTTGGTTGTCGAGTGGTGAGAGCCCCAAGAGTCTATGCGAAAGTGGTGAAAGGGGAGAGACATCCATTTACCGTAGGGTAGAAGGTTGGCCATGGAATCCAGTTTTGCGGTGACTTGATGGCAGTGAAGGTGGCTCAGTACGGGTTTTAGTATCAGGGTGAAGATCCTAGGTGCGGCATTTAGCCCGAAGGGTAGGGTCTGGAATTCGTATCTTTGTTGAGGTAAATGAAGCGAAAGTAGTGGAGGAAGGCCGGGTGTAATGGGACGTGGAGATAGGCGTCTTCTAAATCGATGGAGATGGTCCATTCTTTGGGTTTGAGTGAGAGACGGATGGAATCCAGGGTTTCCATTTTGAAGTGATCGTTGAGCATGAACTGGTTCAGCGGTTTGAGGTTGAAGATCATTCTTTCGCTGCCAGATTTGTTCAGTCTGAGAAAAATGGAGCAGAATCCAGGCTTTGAATGATCCGGGCAGAGGTGGATTGCGTTTACCTTGAGGAGTTCGGTTCCTTCGAATGTGAGAGCCTGTGAGGGTTGGGTTGCGAGCTTTCACGGAGGCTTTGCCTGGAGGGTTGGTCTTGTCGTGAAGGAGAGTTGAAAGCCATGGGACTCTATGGAAAGGATTGTTTTTTCGGATGTGATTTGTTCCCAAGCCGGTCGGTGCATTTTTAGGCGTCCGCCGACCGGTCTGGTGTGAGTGTAGTCATTGACGGTGACGGGGCCTGCTCCTGTTGGAAGAGGTGGAATATTTGCTGCGGCTGTCTGGAGTGGCACTGCGGCGGTTTCTGTTGGTGTTGTCACGGTTGTGCCCTCGAAAGGACTGGTTGTTCTTACGTGAGGATTGAGATTGCTTGCTCTGGGTTGGGTCAGTCAGGGTCTTAGGTTGGGCGTTTTGCGACTGTGGTAGAGATGTTCCAGAGTGGTATGGCTTCCGAAAGTGTTTGTCTGGGTTTCCTTTAGGGTTCGGCTTTGGCTTTTTGGAGATGTCCTGATGGGGTGCCAAGGTGGGGATTAGGCCTCTGAACAGGGTGTCAGACTCGTGAAGCAGTAAATTGTGCAGGATGTGCTTGGTCAAAGCGTTAAGGTTTGAAGTGGTGCCAAGAGCGATGTCACGAGGTAAGAGGCTCGAGTTAAATAGTGCTTTGGTGAACCAGTTGAAGCTGTGAAATGTTGCGAAGGACATCTTTTTGAAGAGTTCAGAGATGAGAAAGTGCAAATGCTTGATGTTTCGTTTGCTTGATTCAAGGGCTAACCTTTCGCAAAGGGCGTTGATGGCAGTTCCGAGGACGTCGGCCTGGGATGCAGCCCGTAATCCTAGTCGTAAGATTCTGTCGTTTTCTTTCTGAACACCAGTGGGGACATCAGCGCGTTTGGGAATGAACAGCGCCGTCCCGAAGTCCATTTTTGTTTCCGAAGCAAGAAATTGCGATTAGAGGTAGGTTTCGAATTTTCTTCGGTTGGCTGCTCCATCACCAGAGGAGTGAAAGAACCAGGCTTCATGGCCGTGGCGATGTTGAGGGGTATCTTTATCCAATTCAAGAGGTTCTCCTTTCCCAGGAGGGAGCCGCCGGTGCGTAGCAGTGTCGTGAGCAGTGTTGTGGATTGACCGATCTTTGCTTTCTCTTTGTTGTTTCTTTTGTGAAGGCCAGTCGATAGGCCACTGTTCTTGTTGGATACAGTGTTGGGTTCAGGTTCAGGTTTGTAGAGGTAGTTGTCAGGGATGCTGGCTTCAACAGCTTTGAGAAGGTCGAATAATGGGATGGCAGTTGAGTCATCGTTTTGTAAGGAGTCTTCGTAAGGATCAAGCGGTTGACATTCAAAGTTGACCTGGTGTGGAGTGTGGCGACGTGCTTCGAGGGTCGATGCCATATCCAGACTGTCATCGGGATGGATTATGTTGAGGAGGCGTTGTAAATCCAATGAAGATGAGGCTGAGCGCAGTTTCTTCTTTGATGGGGACAAAGGTGCAGGCCGTTTGCGTTTGTGAGAATCGTTGTCGGAGGAGGCGACCCATTCCCGTACATAAGAGGTGTCATGTGTAGATGGAGGGGGGGGGCGGGCGAGGTTGACTGGTTTGTCCTTGTAAGAAAATCCTAGAATTATCTGTCCATTAGGCGATGGATTTCCTGAGGTGGAAGCTCACTAGGTTGATGGCGGGATGTGGATGACGAAAGGTCCATGGGAAGATTTGTAGAGGTGAGACGTAAGAGAAAGATGAAGAACTGGAAGAAAATCGACGTTGACCACATGGGATTGATGAGGCCGTGGATTGATGAAGCATTGCCGACGTCGATGGTCGGGTCGGAGAGGGGAGAACAATGATGCTTCGGTTTTCCGGCGGTGGGCTTGTTGGAGATGTGGCGGCCATATTGGACGAAATTCTTTTGACGAAAGTATTGAGACGTAGAGGGCTTTCGACGAAAGTTTTTCTTTCGTTCTTTCGTGAGAAGGTTCAGGGCCAGGTCCAAAGAAGGAACAGCAGTGCCAGGCTTACAACAAAAGTCTTGACTGTCGACGAAGTCTTCAGGGCACTTTCAACGAAGGATCTTCGGCACTCTAAGAGGCGAAAGCTTGCAGGTGAGTCTTCAAGAGCGACCGTCTATGACGACAGCTTGAGGAAAAGATATGGCTGCCGGGGGCGAACTCTCTGCTTTTATAGGAGGGCTGCGCATGGTGACGCATGTGCAGTTGGGTTGCGCACTGGCCGTATCTAGAGAGCGAAAAAACCTCAAGTCATTAAAGAGCACTCAGGAACTGAATCAATTAAATTTACAGGTAGTAGAAATTTTCTGCCAACGACTAGAAAAATACAATAAAGTATCAGCTGGCATTTCTATAAACTAATATCTGTGAAATTTTACGCTTGATTCTGAACTAAAAGCCATACATACTAATTAAATTTATATTGGCAGTGAAATATTTTAGATTCGTCTGCATTGTATGACTAAAGGAAGTTGTTAAAATACTATACTATGAATTAGTTGTTACCTTGCTGTTTTTGATGCAATGTAGTCAATATTGAGGCAACAAGCCAAAATTGAGCAAATACTCAATTGTGCATTGAATTTTTTACACTGAGGAGGGGCGAATGAATACAATGGGAGACTTTTCACCTTTCTTTCCTTGTTTTATTAGTCATGTTGTACTACATATATATATCAAACACAAAAAAAACGTGTCATCCACGATTTAAAATCAGTATTCCCATTGTTGAGTAGTAGTCAGGATTTCGTTTGTCTGTTATGAACTCTCTGGGCTTTGAATTCACTGTTTTGTTGTAGAATACAAAAGTAGTGAATAAAAAAAAAGTTTAAAATTTGCGTATTGATGGTTCAATGAAACAGTGGAAAATAATCAACAGGAGGAAAAACTATTTTCAAATTCTTTGGTAATTTTAATCAACATTTTAGCAACTTTGGATTTGAAGAAGGAATCTCCATTGTTTTGAACTTGAAATATAGGTGATGGGTACTGGGGCACAAGTTATGGGAACGTATGGTAGTTGGTAGGGTAGTATGGTATGGTTCTTAGAGTGCCATACCCCAAGGTACAGACGGACAGAGTGACAGCTAGTCAGCAGTTGGTAAGTAACAGGCAGAGCCCTCCATAGGCAAGCTATCCCTTATGGAACATTAATTAAAGGCACTAGCACGTCTAGCTGGTATGCAGACAAACATACATAATTAGTACACTAACAAGGCTACTGTTCAGTATTCATTAATAGAAATATGTCGTACTGTGACACCACACACAGCCCTCCAAAAACAGAAATAGTGAGAAACTCAATAAAAATATCCAAAACTGCAATTAAACTGCAATCAATGATCTGCCTGACCTTGTTAAATCTCAATGTAGTCTCTTCGTTGATGATGACAAACTGTTCAAGAAAACTCCTCACGCTGAAGATTATGGTATAATAATAATAATAAGTTTCCCACAGGAGTCATGGGAGGACAACGGAAGGGTGTTGAGCCACTTATACCGCGCCTAAGATAAAAATAGATTCTGCAAATAAGCCAATAAAAAGGGTGGTTATTACTTTTGCCAAGTCAGTAACTACGTTTGAGGAAAATTTGAAGATTCTCTCTGGCCAACGAATGTTTAAATCCCTGTACCGTGTGCTGGTCAACCGTCAGAGGTGAGAGTGCATTCCATGCACTAACAACCCGTACAGCGAAAAAATGTTTTCTGAGACCTGTTCTTGCCGGCTGTACTGCAAGTTTCCATCTGTGACCGCGCGTAGACGTGAGGCCTGAAACAGGCACAAAAAACGGTAGATCGACATTCAGCGTACCACGAAGTATTTTACAAGTTAGTAAGAGGTCAAATTTAAGGCGCCTAAGTTCGAGGGACTCAAGGCCGGTCTGTAAAAGCCGCTCACCATAAGAAATGTCTCGCATGCCATTTAGGCGCTTAGTGAACTTTCTCTGGACCGACTCCACTAGGTCAATATCACCCAGCAGATGTGGCGACCAGACTGGGGTAGCATATTCGAGCAAGGGTCTCACAAAGACCTTGAAGGCCCAGGTGAGCGTGTGGATACACCCGGATGTAAAACATTTATGAACAATGGCCGATCTTTTAAATGCCAAAGCAGTGATTTTCCTACAATGTAATGACTGCTTTAGATTTCGTGAAAACCAGATGCCAAGATCCTTTACTTCCTCAGCAGATCCAAGGACTTCATTCTCCAATAAATAATCATGGCAAGTATTCTGCCTCCCGATGTGGAATGCAAAACATTTTGGTGTAGAAAGAGGTAATTGCCAATTTTTGGCCCAAGTAGAGATATGTTGGATCTCGGAATTCAGAGATAGCGAGTCTGATACTTGGACAATCTCGGTACCCACTTTAATGTCATCGGCAAATTTTACACCGTATACCGATTCATTTTCAACCTTCAGATCGTTTATGTAAATGACAAAAAGCAGCGGGCCCAGGACAGATCCCTGTGGCACTCCACAAGGGACCTGGACACTAGAAGAGAGGGTTTTCTCAATTTTGACCTGCTGGGAACGGTTTAAAAGAAAGGCGGTAATCCAATTTTGCAGGTTTCCCTCAATACCATAGTGACTCAATTTCAAAAGGAGTTTACGGTGTATTACCGATTCAAAAGCCTTCTGAAAATCAAAATATATAACATCAGTTGGCACCCCCTCATCGAGTGCACTAGTCCATCTGTCGAGTACAGACAGAAGTTGGTGTGTCGATGATCGCAATGGCAGAAAACCAAACTGATCCTGTCCAAAAATTGAAGACCTGTCGAAGTGCAAGAGTAGATCATCTCTGATAATGGATTCCATAAGTCTGCAAGCCACGCAGGTCAAAGCGATCGGACGGTAATTTTTTGGATCTGAAGCGGTCCCCTTTTTAAAGACTGGGGTGACAATGGCTGTACGCCACATCTCGGGAATGTCACCACACTTATAAGAAATTTCAAAAATTTTGTTAAGGGGGAAAATTAAGACGGGGGCAATTGTTTTCATCAGAAAAGCAGACAGCCCATCTGGGCCACAGGATTTACTCGGCTTCAATTTGGCTAAGGCTTTTGTAACCTTTGATATAGAGAACACTGTCTCTGGACAAGCATTCGGTTTGCAGAGTGGAGCAGAAGTTAAGGAATAACTTTGATTATCGTCAATAATGCCATTCCTCTCAAAAATCCTACTCAAAAGGTCTGCTTTCTCTTTATCTTCACTCAGAAAAACAGATGCATATTTGAGGGGTGGGATGGATCTGGAAGTTTGAGTTTTACGCCGATAAAGTTTTATTAAAGCCGAAATGTTTCCATCCTTTATAGCGGCCCTCTCAGAAGTAGTATGCCATTTCTCTACACTACGCGAGTAAAGAGTCTTAATTTCTTTATAGTTAGTCTGATCTTCATCACAATGGTTCAGTTTTAATCTTTTCCAAAGCTTTAGTTTTTTTCCGCGAAGTTTCCTAATATAAATTGGGATTTTACTCCGGTTTGCAGGTCTAGGAGTGGTGTATTCACTGCATAACTCAATGTGATTTTTTAAAATTTCTAAAAAGCTGGACCAAGTATGCTCAATCGAAGAATGAGTGTTGAAAACCAGGCTATTCCAGTCAACATCCCTGAGCGACTCTCTAAGAGTATCGAAGTCTAACCGTCGCACCCTATCAAACCCTGTTGCAGACTTACGATCTGATCTGGTCATATTTTGACTGTTAAGTGAAAAAGTAATTACCGAGTGGTCACTGTTTCCAAAGTGCGCCTCCACCTGTAAATCAAAAACAAGTCGATCGTCATCACAGAATACAAGGTCGAGGATGTTTTCTCCCCGTGTCGGTTTTTTTACCAGCTGTTGAAGACCAAGGGGTGCAATCTGCTCAAGAAAGTTTCTATGGTGACGATCACGTGCCCATTCCCTTTCCCAGTCCACGGTACAAAGGTTGAAGTCCCCTAGTAAAATGCAGGAGTGTGCGTGATTCCATGCAGAATTAATATAGTTACAGAGGGTATCAATGTCAGCGTCATTGTAGCTATCTGGCAGATAGCCAAGGATGAAAGTTATATTTAGGTTGGGAAGCATGATCGACATCCCTTCCGCATCCTCAGCCACGTTTAGCACGACAACCTGTATCTCCCTCCTATGAACAATCATAATACCACCCCCCCGGGATCCCCGATCTCTTCTGATCACTGTAAATTTATGGGGGTCGACGAGCATACTGTCAGTGACGGCCGTATGCAGCCAGGTTTCAACAAAAAAAGCAATATCCAAAGAGTCTGCAGCAATCAAGTCCTTAAAACTACCTAAGTTTCGGATAATACTCCGGGCATTGAGCGAGACACATGCAAGTGTCAACTGGTCCAAACAAAGAGACTGTGAGGGCGAAAATGTTCCAAGAATTTCACTTTGCATGGGGTAATTTCCCACTACATTCCCTGGTTTCCCACAGCATGAATCTTATCAATCTCATCTTGGAGGATTCGCTTTCCCTTCATGGTCAAGTGTTTCAAGTCTCTAGCAAAAAGGGTCTTGTCTTTGCAGAGTTCAGTATCAATTGCAATAAATGAAAAGTTCTTGTCCACACAAAGTTTGCGTAGCAGCATATTTGTCTGTGTTATTTTCTTATCGGTTTCGATGAATCCTCGTTTTAAAAATGGGAACAATCCAATAAAGGAGATACGGATATGTGGGTACACAGTTCTTACAGATGAAGCAAAATCTCCAAGGGCGAGGGCAATACATTCGGGCGTCTCACGTCCAATGCTATTTGAGCCAGCGCTGACAATTATTGTCCCTGAGGGGTCGATTGTTTCTATGATGGTAGGGAGTTTCTTCTGCAGGTCATGTATTGTCAGTCCTGGAAATGTCCAAGTTTTTGATTTTATATCACT
>JAHWFP010168436.1:0-12692 GCA_023313725.1 Lithobius niger | reverse complement strand
CTAGAGGTTACTACGACGGTCGGAGCAGAGATGTCTTGCCAGTCCGAGTGTTGCCATGCCGGGCAAGGTAGTAGTTCATAGGTAGCTAGTTTAAACTGGAATTGTCTTTTGGAACTTTATTTCTAAATTTTAGTCATAAATTTAAACTTCACTTCTAGCATTTGATAATTATGGGTAGTCAACCGCCATCGGCATTTCTGGTCTAGGACTCCCATAATTACGGGTTTAAGGTCCCCTTCCTGGAAAACCTGCTTTTAGTTTCCTATTTATGAAAACTCAGTGTTTTCTAAATAATCTAAAGATCACCAAGATCTAGCGTGTATTATCGTTGAAGTAGAGCTTTCAAATGGTTGTTTCCATATAGTACTAATCTTGATTCAGTGTGATAGTTGAGTGATTTTAGTGCAAGGGTTGCTAATTCCTTTCAAAGACTATTTTACTTAATGTAAGGATCATTTTGTAACTTAGAGAGTTGTGATAACTCAAGTTGACTTTTTCTAGTCAAAATTATTTAATTGAACTCAATTTTAGTTCTACTGCCGATTTCATGTAAATTCCAAGTGTGCTTTTAATTCAAAGCTTTTAACGTTATTCTTGTAAACAAACTAGTTGAATTTGTTGATCACTCATGTCTTGTTAAAATACAAAAGAGTTGTTTTTATAGCCGACGAAAATATACATTACCTTATTTACACTAGCAGTTTCCCCCTTTGAGCTATTGTATCCCCTAGAAGTTGAAGTTGCCTTCCCTGCCTGGCTCGTACTTCACCACACATGCGCCAGGCTTGGCCATATAAGCCCCTGCGCGGCTGTGGTCACCATCATTTCTCCTTGGGCGCTCGCCGCGTGCGGTCGCTCCTGAGCTATCCCGACGATCCGCCACCGCTTACCTTCTCTCCGTGTGGTGGTTAACCTTCCTGTCTGCTATATCTACGTCCTAGCGGCGAAACGCGGTGGGCCTCGTCCGCCGCATTTCCTCTCCAGTGCGGGCGATCCGCTAGCCGGGACGGGGGATCGCTAATCCCAGTTCACCCGGCCGTCATCCCTGCTCTCGCTGTGACCTCCTTGGATACAGGTTCTATCTGCTGGTCACCCTGCACAAGACTTCTCCGTCCTCTGCCTTTGGACCGTTGCAGGGCTTCTTCGGGCATCCTGCCTGAGTCACACCTGATCTTCGTTGATCCGGCTATCCGCTTCAGCTATCCCATGCCCTCCCGACCGCCCGCCATGGATCCCGTCCGTCGTCGTTCCGCTGCGACCGGTTCGGGACGTGCCACTCCCTTAGGGGATGCTGCCGCCTCTTCTGGTCCTTTCCCATCTCTAGTGCAACGCGGTTCGCCCATGCGAGTCCATCTTTCCCAATCCTCCGTACGACATTTTGGACGGCCACCGGCTTTACCCTCTGTTACGCCATCCACGGCAGCCGCCATCGGTTCCCTTCCCGGGACTCACTGCCACCTTTCCTTTTGCAAGTTGACGTGGAGCCTTCCGCAAATTTGAGGGACGGTTAACGTCCTCGCTGTTCTGTCGTCATTCGGATGAACCGGCACCTGCAGACTCTTCGCCTCCGGTTCCACTTCTACCATCGCTTGTTGTCTCCGTCCCACTGGGGGCTGACCAACCTTTGTCTCCAGCCTTTCACCCACCTGCTGGCCTTAGGCTCCCGGTCCCGTTTCCATCCTTTCGACAACCCACCTCCTGGGTGGGGGTGCCTCCTGCTTCACCCTCTCCTCTTCACGCTGTGGACTTAGCCTGTGACGAATCCGTTTACGTAGACGACTCTTACACCATCTTCCGACCAGCCTCTCCAGACTTTTTGTCCTTATTCCCGTGGCCACGGCCAGTCCTCCGACACCACCCAGTCTGCATTCCCGGTATACAACGTTTACCGCCTCGGCCTTTGGCTTCCGCCGTCCTCATCGGGCCTGCCATCCTCACCAAGGAGCTAGATCTACCATCCTGCACCGAGGACATCTCGCCTCCTCCCTCACCGTCACTGCTTCAGCCTTTCACTCACTAATACAAAACAAAACAAAAAAGCAAACAAAAAGAAAGAATCAACATAATAACATACAACCCAACGACAACACGGTCTCAACAAACGACGGACCAATACTACAATGAAGAAGGGGACGGAAGACAGGCTGCAATGCCAGCAATACTCAACATGATCCACGACGCCTCTCCCGTCCTTCTCCACCACAGGAGAGGAGGGCCGCATTTCGTCTTTCTCTTCCCCCAGAGGGCGCCACCTTCTGTTGCTGTCACCATTACGCTTTCAAATTTTGAACCGGCCACTTGCCAACCGTCAACCTTGTCGACCGCGACTCAACCATGGCGGACAGTTCGATGTCCGAAGATTTCAATCATACGCCTCCACGGTCTCCATCGTTGCAGCCAGGGGGCCATTAACGTTCCATCGCCGACAAAGTGCAAGTGTCCTGGTTTTGTTTTCCCTTTGCCGAAGCATAGAATCGATCCTCATCCGTGTTGTCAGCGCTATCGCCTTTGCGATGGCCTACAGAAGATATGCAAGATTTGTGTCACACTCTCCCCCAAACGCTGGGCGTTAATTCGGAAGCATCACCTTCAGTCTAAACAGCGAACGGACAGGGTGCGGCTGCTGCATCTGCTGCTGACTCTCGATCCTCCTCCAACACTGCCACAACCGACAAAATGTCTTCAAAACGGTCTTCCAAACCGCCTTCACCTCCGGTCCGCGACACAACACCTCTGCCACCCATCCCGCTAAGAAATCGAGGATACGGTTTTCACTGGGATCATCTACAGTGACTTCAAGTTCGACCTACGGTCCGGCTTCTACACGCTCTCCCATGGACGCAACTCAATCTTCCTTTCCCACGTTGCAGGGGGTCCGGTGTCTCAGTTCGGTTCCGCCGCCACTCACTCCATTCCGGCCATCCCGGGTACCTCGGGCATCAAGGCACCGCCCAGCATCCTGAAGAAATCCAGCATACCAATTTGGTCGGCCGTCAAGATTAAACGTGTAACTCAGAGATTCGCGCCACCAGCCTCTCCCTGCAAGCATTCTTCTATCCCCAGGACTTCAACCCAGCCGGCGGACTCACATGACGCTGGGAGCCACCCTCCGATTCCTCTGGCACTAGAAGGTATCCCGGTCGACCCCCCCCCCTCTCACGCCCTTTCCGTCACAGACTATCCTCCGTGAAGCACTTTCCAGAGGATTGCACCTTTCCCCCACGGAGATGGAGAACCTCCAGTTCAACGCAACTTTGTTCTACAGTTCGTGCAGAGATTCTTCTCTGATTATTCCAACCTTCGGCAATCCCTGGCGGACCTTCCACTCCTTCGTCAATCCGCAGCTGCGGCGGATACTCTTCATACGGAAAATTCCCTTCTTCGCGCAACTAATGAGGCCTTGACCAACGAGCTTGAAGTCGTGAACCAGAAGTATCACTCCCAACATCTCAACTATGCCCTCCTCAAGGCACACTATAATTGGGTCTCGCCAATACTTTCCTCGCCACCATGGCGAGCGTATTATTGTGCGCGCTCGCGGACCCGACGCCTCCAGTCCGCACCCTCCACGCTCGGAACACCTCCTTCCCCACGTTCATCCGCCCGTGAAACACCGACGACCTACGGAATAGCGGCCAGCATTAGCAAGCTCATGCGCCTGCTCACACGTTTGATTTGTAAATGAAGGAGCGTTTGCTTCAGCGTGACGATATCACGAGCGGGCCAAGCAGATTGTCCGCGCGCACTGCTTTGCTCATGAACTGGCATACGCGTCGAGCGTCACGCTCGCGCACAAGCTTTTATATTGTAAACGCAGCCTGATAGGCGAAGAAGTTCCATTCTATTTTTTTTTTTAAATTCTAAAAGTGCCCATTGCTCATTAGGAAAAGAGGAAGTCGTCGGTTCTTGGAGAAGTGACAACAATTTAATAACTTCCTTTGAAGCGGATCCAGATGTCACGTTGACTTCGTGTTGCAAAATCGGTGTGTTTTCTAGTGGTCGTGTCACTTAGTCTTCATTCTATGTGAATGGTTTTGCGGATATTTCATTCCCACCTCTCCTGTTTCCGTAGAAAGGGTGGGGGGGGGGGGGGGGGTTGAGCATGGTCAATGTGTGTTGTTTAAGGATTTCAGGAGGTTTCCAAAGTAGACGTCGTCTGAAGAGGTGGTTCCAATTTGAAGTCGAAGAGAAGATTGAACCAGATTTTCGCTTTAAATTCCTTCCAATGTTTGAAGGAAAAAGTTGCTTCTTCGCCACAATGATTTTAGGTTGGTCACGGAGAGGAAAGCCATCGGTGTCGCCATTGGTGTTAATCCTGTAGTCGACGGAAAGGAGATTCAAGATTTTTTTGTGTGGTCCGTGCTTGGCGCTGAAGATCATGGAGAAGGGGTTTGAATTCAGACGAATTTTCGAACTGCCAGCTGAAAGCAAACCTTTTTTTCGCTCCGTCCCTTGCTTTCGTCCTTTTCAACATTGTTGTACGAGCATTTGTTGCTCGAGCTTCATTGACGCTGACCTACCCGTTGAGTTTTCGTTTGATCACACACTCGTTGTGCGAGCTTTCGTCCAGAATCTGCGTCTCGACTGATGCCGCCATCACGATGTCTACTTGCCCGCCGAACTTTCGTTTGATCGTGCATTCCTTGTGCGAGATTTCGTGCTCAAGCTTTCATCCGGAAATCTGCGCCTCGCCTGTTGTTGCCGTGATTATGTCAACTTGCCTGCCGTGCTTTCGTTTGATCGTGCACTCGTGCAAGCTTTCGATGCTCGAGTTTTCGTCTGGAAATCTGCACCTTGACTGTTGCTGCTGTCATGCTGTCAACCTGCCGACCGAGCTTTTGTTTAGTCTTGCATTCAACCTTTTGCTGTTGGACCACTGCCATCTGAGCTCTCGTCAGAACTTTCGTTCTTATGTCGTCTATCGATCGCGGCAACTCTCCCGCTACTGGCGCCTCATCTTCTGCACGTCGCCAGCACACGACTGCCACCAATATGAAAAATGTGAAAAAATGTGAAATTTCTGGCCTCTGCAATAAAAGTGTGGAAAAATGAGAAAATTGTGAAAAAATGTGAATTTTTGGATTTTAGTAAAAGTAATTGCAATGTGCCACAAATAATAAATAAAATAAACTAGTTTTCCATAAGAAGACTCCAGCGGAGTTGGGCACAGTTTGCGTGACCTGAACCACGAATGATGGAACGACATTGCGGGAGAATTAATCTGCCTGCCGACAGGGCAGTATCGTTAATCTGGGACAGGCCCTAGGCAAACGGACACAATCGAGCTGAAGCTTCAGAGACGGGGCAGAACTGTCGCAACTTAACCCTTTAACTGCTGAATTAATTTTTTATCTCCACAAAAGTAGGGGTAACCTGGACGGGACTCGAACTAGCAACTTGAAGGACTCTTTAACTTCAGGCACACGCCTCTACCAACTCGGCCACGGCCGTCTCTAGAGTCGGCTTGTTAAGGAAACCTAGTATTGTTGTCGTTTCTCCATTGTTGGCCATCTCGTGCATACTTTGGACTCTGTTTTTAGGACTCAAAGCTGTGCTTGTGTTTTTGGCGAGTATACTCGTCGCCTGCACTTTAAGGGTTAAACGAGACATGAAAATAAAATCTACATAAGCTCTCAGATGCATTACCCCATTCAGTGCGCATCACACCAAAATAATCGATGACACAACCCCATAGTGTGTTCGTTGATTAGGTCCGACCACGACAGGTCAATTGGAAATGTAAAGGTGCCTTACGCCAAAACCCGGATTGGTTAGGATACCCGGCACCAAAAATCAAAAACGCGGGGAACTTTAACTTTTCTTAAGCTCTAACTACAGCTTCGTGGCCGACATGGGCCTTTCTTGAATAAATTGGACACTCTTTTTATCACCATTTAGCAACCAGTGGTCCGAATCGATCAGAATTTTCACTAAATCCAAGCCTTCAAGACTACCTTCCATTCCGCGAAAACAAAACTGTAAAATCTCTTCTTAATCTTTTTTAAAGCTCAAAAGAGTATACCATAAAAATCATAGCATACGACATTCACTTCCGGTCGACTAGTGTTCAAGAGCTTGCTTCAAAGTTTCGAAAGCTGTTTGTTTCAAGTCGTCCCAAACGATCAGATCGTGAGCGTGCGTTTTCAAGGAGTTTGTTAAGCAAGAACAGATTTGAGAGTAATGGTTTATGTAGCGCTGATAGTAGCCTACTAAACCGAGGAAAGAACGAATGTCTTTCTTAGTTTGTGGTCATTCGATTTTTTTCACTACCAAAACTTTTAACTCGGAAAGGGGTCCGAGACCCGTTTCCTAAGTTTCCGAAATTTACTTTCTAGTTGCCTTGAAAATATACATTACCTTTTTTATAGCATTCTCCTTCTCAAAATGCTGTTCAATCTTGAGAAATTAAATCGAAGATATCCTTCCAGGTCGCTACGTACTGCGCATCTTACTGCGCAGCTTTCATCATGTAAAAGCGTAAGCGGAGCAGTAAGCTCACCTTTTCTTCTCTACGCCAACACGCTGTTCACTTCGCTCCCAGCTGCGTCCCATCCGCAGCGTCCTATCCTATCCTCGGTAACCCGTCCTCGTGCCAAAGGGATGCCGAGGGATGGCTCTTCATCCCGTGCTCCGCGTTCCGCATCCTTTCCGGTCCCACCGGTTGCGGATAATGTCGAAATTCTCGAACTCAACGGCGGACCAGGATTCTTTGGAGCAGCCTCGTCCGCCGCCCAATCCTCTCCTTTCCGAGCCGTCCGTCCCGTTAACTTGTGCCACTACAGCCACATCCCCGATCCCCTGCAGTCAGCCTCTGCCAGCACTAGACTTGCGCTCTTGCTGATGAACTCTCTCGTACCAAGGAACACTATGATTGCCTCAAGCTTCAGCTTAAAGCCCGGAAGGTTGCTGCCAAGTCGGCCTCCTCCGTGGGTCCGCAATTCATTCCTCTGGATTTGTCCTCACACTCATCCCGTCCTTCGGTAACTGGACATTCCACTACTCAGTGGACAATGAACCATTTACTCCGTCCCAAGTACATACCCTCATGGACTCCTCACTCCAAACATTTAAACGAAAAGCACCAGTCTCCGATTACACTTAAGCCTGGCTTGCCTCCATTCCAAAGCTTCACAAGCCTTCCCTTGACGATGCTGGGCCTTCTACCGTCCCGGACGATCCACCTCGTCCTAAACCATCCGCTCAATTGCCTCCTCCAGTCCCTCCTACGGACAAGGACTTTAGACTCCTATTATTCTCCGGACCCATCCCTATCAGATCAACCTGACCCACCGTTCCAGGGAGACCCTGATCCCTCCGAGATCCCACTACCAGAGTTACTGAAGACAGTCGAGAGGATCGTTCCGGATTGTTTTTTATACAAGCCATCCTCTGCCTCCGATTCAGTATCTAAAAACAGAGGCCTTGCTACTGGTTTCGGCTTTGGCCTACGTGATCAACTTCCACACCAACCACCGTTACTAGGACAGTCGACTACGCTCCTCACCACACTACTTAGGACTGGCGGTGTCCTCCTCGGTAACGGGACACCTCTCGAATTAGATAAGGATCCACCTCCTCCTCGTCCGGATCGCGAAACCTACTTCTTTCGTCCCATTGGTGAGGGGACAGCCAATCCTAGGAATTTCGAGACGCATCCTCAGTCGGAATTTCTCACCGCTGATGCGAAGCTGGATTTTGGATCCGCTTTCTATCTTCCTAGAAGAGCGGTAGTCCCTGTTTATGTCCTACGTGACAACGACCGCATTCCTTCGCCTGGGTCTTCGTGCTGCGTCCCAAGCAGATGTCCTCAGTACAGCAGCCAACGCAGTATGTGAAAGGCTTTACACCGATCCTCCTCCTGAGAACACCCTCCAACTAGCATTCCTTATCAACCAAGTTTTTAGGAAAAGCTGCTTTGCCACATACCATGCCATGAACTGGTTTACACGTGCCCTCTTTAACTCCACGCTTTTTCTTCGAGAGATTGCTCTTAACACAGCATCCAACCTTCATTATTCAACCCGTTACCTCCTACGGAACAACCAACCCATTCACGAGTCTGAATCTTTGTTTCTCGGATTGATCCCTAAAGTGGCTCCTCATCTAGATATTTCTCGTAAGACTCGTTATAACAAGAATCGTCAGAATCTATGACAACGATCCTCTCCGTCTTCCAAAACGTATCAACCTAAGGACGACTGGAAGACCATGAAAGCACCAAACTCTGCTCCGCCTCCGCATCGCCCTTTCCATCTCGTTCCCAGGGACGCGAACATGGTCGTTCCCTGGTCAGACCATCCACTCCTGACAGACGCCAACGTTCCTCCTCGTGATACGTATTGACATTCTGTCTCCCCCACAAGAAGTAGGGGGACGTCTTCGATTCTATGCCAAAGCTTGGCAAAAGGTAATCTCAGATCCGGTGAACCTCTCAATTATTTTACATGGCTTCAAGCCGAAATTTTTGACCAAACCCCCGGTGCAAGATCCATCATGGGAACTAAAAGCTCCAGCCCCCATCCCACTCCGGACGGAAATAACATCCCTTCTTCACAAACAAGCCATCCGTGTAGTACTACCTCCGTTCACTCCAGGCTTTTGCAACAGCATTTTTCTGTGCAACAAAAAATCAGGCTGGACGTGTCTGGTTTTCAACTTAAAACCACTGAACCAGTTCATCCTCAACCCACACTTTCAAATGGAAACAGTCTCTTCCATCCGAGATTCATTACAACCCAACGACTGGACAGTGTCACTCTACCTAGCGGACGCATACCTTCACATTCCGCTTCTTGCGTCTGCCGCCACCTCTTCCGTTTCTTTTTAGACGCCACGTGTTCGAATTTCTCTGTCTCCCCTTCGGACTAATGCCGCCCCACGAATCTTCACCATGGTCCTACGTCCCGTCCTCGCCTACCTGCATCAACAAGACATTCGTATACATGCCTTCTCGACGACTGTCTCTTACCGCATCCCAACCCCACTACACTCTCCAGCAATCTGAACGACGTCGTGTCGCTTTTTCATCACCTCGGTTTGGGAATAAATTTTTCGAAGTCTCTTCTCCAACCCACTCAATCCTTCGTGTTCCTAGGAGTATTCTTCGACCTCAAGAAGGCAACAGTCATGCCATCCCTAGAACGCATAGAAAGTCACCTACGTTCCGCCCATACCTGTGTCCGCCTGCCTCTCCACACGTTCCAAGATCTCGCATCCACCTTCAGAACCATCGACTCCTTCGCAGACCTCGTCCCTTACGGCAGGTGGATGGCATGCCCATTCCACCACTACCGTTCTTGTCTTTGGGGCAATCCTCAACTTGAGCTAACCTTGCCATCCCAGCCTCTAGGTCCCTTCTTTCCCACGGACACCTTCCGATGGTGGACGAACGTCTGCAATCTGACTGTCATGGTTCCTCTTCACGAACTTCTCCCAGAAGTCCATCTATTCACGATGCATCCCAAACAGGTTGGGAGCTCACATCGACAACAAAACCATCTCCAGCACTTGGCCGGAGGGGATGACATTCCACATCAATCACTTAGAACTTTTGGCACGCCTTCTTGGCCTTCGCCATTTACAAGAACATGTAACAGGACGGACAGTACGAGTCCATACAGACAATACGACAGCCGTCGCCTACCTATGGAAGGGGGGCGGAAATCGCTCTGTCTCTCCATCACGTCACCTCTCAAATCTTTCAACTATGCATTCAACTACGTGTCTGCCTTCTTCCACTCCACATCCCAGGGTCTTTGAATGTGATCGTGGATTCCCTCTCTCGTCGCAATCCGCCGACCAGCGAATGGACATTACATTCAACCATCTGCTCCGTCATATTCCAGCTCTGGGATAACCCGATGGTCGACCTCTTCGCCATGAGGTGCAATGCCAGACTTCCCCTATTTGTCAGCCCCTTCCCGGATCCTCACGCCTGGGCAGTGGATGCATTAACACTGAATTGGGATCACCTCTACGCATATGCGTTCCCTCCCCCTCACCTTCTCCCTCTCGTGTTACGCAAAATCACCAGTTTACAAGGACAATTCCTGTTGATAGCACCGAATTGGCCGGTAGCAGCCTGGTTTCCACTACTACTCAGCCTCCTCATCGACTCTCTCCGTCGTCTTCCGAGCCGTCCGGACCTCCTGTCCCAACACGGAGGATCGGTCCTCCACCCGAACCACCAAGCACTTCGACTTCACGGGTGGCTACTATCATCCGGTTCTCCGAGCGTCTGGCATTCTGAAAGACGAGGCCACTCGCATCGCATCATGAGCCGTCCGATTTTCTACCAACAAGATTTACGACAGTCACTGGAAATGATGGCTTCATTGGTGTATCTCAGAACAAGTTGATCCAATCCATCCCCCTATGCATGACCTACTCTGATTCCTCACTACTCTCTTCAAAAGTGGACTCAGGGGCTTCACCATCCAAGTATACCGGTCCACCCTAGATAACGTTTTTAAAGCGGCTGGTAATGCGAACCTCCTTACAGATTATAGGATCTCATCCTTAATTCATTCCTTCCATTTGGATCGTCCTTGCATGTCAAGACAATTCCTGGATTGGGATCTATCCATCGTCCTCACAGCCCTCATGGCTCTACCCTATGAACCTATGCACTCAGGTAAACTCAACCACCTTACAAGGAAAGCAGTGTTCCTCGTAGCACTAGCAGCCTGCCTCCGTTGCAGCGAACTACAGGCCCTCTCTGCCACAGAAAGAGACTGCTTCTTCCTGCCTGACTATGCTGGCGTAACGATGACCCCACGAACGTCGCTCCGTGCTAAAACTCAACCCGATGAAAGGACTCATCCCTTCATCATTCCATCCTTATCCACCATCCTAGGGGACGAAGAGGAACGGACCCTTTGCCCTGTGCGGGCAGTGCGGTTTTACCTCAAACCATCCAAGCCCATCCGCCGAGGACGCTCCCAACCTTTTCTCCCTTTCACTAATAAGGTCGGCACCACTTCCACCCGCATGATTGCTACCTGGCTAAAAAGTGTCATCGTCAAAGCCTACGAAGCACTTGACATAAACTGTGTCTCTGAAGGCATAAGAGTAACAGCCCACGAAATGCAATTTCCACATCCTGGGCTCATTACAGCAACATTCCTATCACTGAAATAATGGAAGCTGCCTCCTGGAGACATCCCACTGTCTTCACGTCCCATTACTCCGGGACATGTTCCATCAAGCTGAGGGACTTTACCGTATCGGGCCGTTTGTTGCTGCCCAATGTATACTTTAACCCCTTTTACACACTGAATTTTCTGTGAAGGGAACCAGTCGCTACCTGAGGGAACTTGAGTCAAATGGCGCCCGCCGCCTTGACAAAGTCTATGGGATTGCTATAAAAAAGGTAATGTAAGTTTTCAAGGCAACTAGAAACTCCAAAATACCAGTGTTACCTGGTTGATTTTGGTTTTTATTGCCTGTTGAAAATATACATTACCTTGGTCCCGCCTCCTTCCCGCTTGTCGCCATTGGGGCTCAATAGAGGTCCGAAAAGGTGAGCTTACTGCTTCGCTTCGGCTTTTATATGATGGAGGCTGAGCAGTAAGATGCGCAGTAGGTAGCGAACGGGAAGGACATCTTCGATTTAATTCCTCTAGATTGAACAGCATTTTGAGAAGGAGAATGCTATAAAAAAGGTAATGTTTATTTTCAACAGGCAATAGAAACCAAAATCAATCAGGTAACACTGGTATTTTGGAGTTTATGGTGTTTGAGGCAAGTTAATGAGGGAAAAAAAACCGACATTAGCTACTTACGGAAATGTGGGCAGCCTTTTTTTTCCCTGTTTTTTTTCTAAGTAGCACGTAGGCAGTGACGATGCTTATGGGATTTTTTGATGTTCTGTCGCAACTTTGGTTCGTTTGTGCATTTTTGTTCTTTTTGTTTTTGTGTTGTAATGTTTCGTTTTTTCGTGTGCAATAATGTTAACGTATGGATTGGGAAAAATTCTCCTGACAAACGTAATAATTTTAAAATAAATTTGCTGATATGGTACTAAAAATTGGTACTCTTAACTGTAGAGGATTAAAAGATAACGCAAAAAGAAGAGATGTTTTTATTGCCACAAAATATCAATTACCTTTTATTCAATTAGCAGTTTTCCCCCTATGGAGCTCTATTATCCCTAGCTTGAAATTCGGCTTCCCTGCCGGGTTCGTATCCTAGGCAGTCGCGCCAGTCGGTTGTCCCAGGAGCTCTACATCAATCCCATGGATTCATCGATCCTCTCACCTGGACTGGAATCGGGTTTCGATCTGGTTCCGATTCGGGGGGGGGTTTGATTCTCTTTCAACCCAGCCAAGAAGAGGACACATTGGTCTTAGCGGTGTACCTATATCGATCCGCTTTCCTCAGTCCAACCAAGAAGGGGATGCCCTGGTCTTCACAGTTCCTGATGCACCTACATTGGTCAGCTTCTCTCAACAACCACACCCAAGACACAGGATCCCACGAGGCGTCCGGACTATCAGTCCGCCCTTACAGCCTCCCTCCTACATTTTTTCAATGCTTCTATAAGAATTTCCTTCCTGTGGAACCTTTCAACGGTTCGGACCTCACCAGCGGTTCCGTCGCACGATGCTACCGCCGCCTGCAGTTAGACAAAATTTGTGAAATCACGAAATTCCCACCAAAATTGAAATAGTACGGGGATGGGGGGGGGGGGG
>JAHWFP010168435.1:0-16897 GCA_023313725.1 Lithobius niger | reverse complement strand
CGTTGCCCTCACCTGGAGACCGAACCACTGAACCGATTTTCAAGTTCTATAGCTTAAAACGTAGGTCTGGACAAGGCCTAGGGCCTTTCGCAGGCTATATTAGCGTAACTACTATATTCTTGACACGGAAAGCCAAATGGGCTAAAACATTTGCTCTCACCTAGACATCGAACCAATGAACCGATTTTCAATTTGTATAGCTTAAAATGTAGGTATTAACACCGACCAGGGCCTTTTGAACCCGATTTTGATGTGACTGCAGTATTCTCGTCGGCAGAGCAATTATTATTGCAGAGTACTGGGCAGAAAACATTAATGTTGCTGTTGGGACTCTTTGTCCTCACCTGGAGATCGAACCACAAAACCGATTTTCAAGTTCTATAGCTTAAAACGTACGTATGGATGTAACTACATTATTCTTGACACGGAAAGCCAAATGGGTTAGAACTTTTGCTCTCAACTAGATATCGAACCAATGAACCAATTTTCAATTTGTACAGCTCAAAATGTAGGTATTAACACCGACCAGGGACTTCTGAACACGATTTTGATGTTACTGCAGTATTCGCATCACCAGAGCAATTATTATTGTAGAGCACTGGGCAGAAATCATTAAGTGGAGTAACACATTTTTTGCAGAAATTTTTCAGAAAACATAAATTTGGTACACAACTCTTTCTTGACAGTAAAAATCGAACCAGCCATGGACCCCAATGAAATACGCAAAGTGCCATCAGTGCCCCCCCCCCTCCCGCCCCAGTACCTCCTCGTGATGCCTCCCAGGGATTTGGGCAACAAATTCTTATAGATCAGGCTAATAACATGAAATTGGGTGCAAAAGTCACTCTTAGCAGTATAAAACGAATCAGCCATGGAAAAGACTCTCTTATAACAGTTATTTTAAGGTGATTACAGTGTTTTTTTTGTGTGTTATTTTTGCTAAAACAAGAAAAAAAATAAGGGATATTAGTATTAAAAAACGCTTAAGCGTATAAAATACGGATGTAAGCCTTAAAACTTAAAGCACTAAAGGAACAGAGATTAGCAAAAGACATGTAAGCCATCAGCGTCGCACTAATACGTGTAAAAGAATCTCCAGTGACCCAAAAAACAAGCTGGAGCTTCTTTTACACGTATTAGTGTGACGCTGATGGCTTACATGTCTTTTTCTAATATCTGTTCCTTTAGGGCTTTATGTTTTTTAAGGCTTACATCCGTATTTTATACGCCTAAGCGTTTTTTAATACGAATACTATTTGTTTTAATGTTATTACAAATTCTTGTTGTTATTCTTGTTGGGTCAAGACAAAAAAATAACAGATGTTAGTAGTAAAAAAAAGTTTAAAAGTGTAAAATACGTATGTAAGACTTTAAAACCCTTAATGCTTGAAACAAACATGCACAAGAAAAATACATATTCGCCATCAGTGTCACACTAATACGTGTAAACGAAGTTCCTGCTTGTTTTTTTTTTGGGGGGGGGGGGGGACAAAATTTTTCACGTATCAGTGTTACATTGATGACATACACGTCTTTTTCTTTTATCTGTCCTTTTAGATCAGTAATTTATTTTTTGGTTTACATCCCTATTTTATGAACTTAATAAACTTAAAATAACTTAACTTAAAGGTGGTGGATTCGACACCCGTGGTTCGACAGCACGTCCTACTTAGGGCTCCCGATTAAAGACTAATTTTTGGTGTTTACGTAGAAATGTGGCCCTAGTGAGAGATCAGGTCTGTACTGTGAGTGTTCAGTGGTCAAGTGGGGAATTGTTTTGAGGTCCGTAGCTGACCTAGTTACAAAGTTATGACCATTCGAATTTCGTCTGTTTCTGTGGAAATTATCCCTGCTGGTGGCTGCCATCTTTGTTGTTTTGGTCACGAAATTGTATTGGGTAATACAAATTTGTATTGGGTAATACAAATGCTGTTGGATTATCCAGATTTGCTGGTTCGAGTGGACCTTACTGATGGTTTAGGTCGAAATTTTGTTATCCCAATTCATATTTGTGTGGGTGTTTTGAGACTAAACGAACCATTCCCCTCAAATTTTAAATTTTGGGCAACTTTTCACTACTTTTTTGGAATTTTTCTACAACGTCCCGAGATAGTGTTTTGCAGCATTTATTTTCCAAACTTTTGAAAGATCCACTCAGTTATGAAGGGATCAAACGCTTCTATCACAAACTGTTTCTTTAAAGAACTTTATCAGCAATATTTTCCCAGGGTAACATGTGAAAACCGGAGAGATGCAGTATATTTTGACTTCTATCAAACCCCCATCCACATGGTTGGGAGAATCAGAGTACTCCTTCGATTTCTAGCAATTACTGTGAAGGGACGATGAACACATCACTTCTCGATCTTTCTGCTTAGGTGTTGGACAAACTTGCGACCTTCAGTTTGGAAAAAAAGATGTCAATTTGACCGATCTTAGTGTGAAGGTTGACACTGTGGCACAGGATATTATGTTAACCCTTGATTTAAAATTTTCGGTTTTTAAACAAAGTTTTGAGAATTGGATGAAGAGCTTTATCGAAAAACAAAAACATATTCTTGATGAATACATCGATCATTTAGTAGAAAAGATGAGTAACAAATTGAAAATAATCACAGAACACCTGCAACAAATAAATGAAAAATCCACCCCGCACTGGTGGTGGTTTAGTCTAAGAGAAAGCTGAATTGAGTGCGACAGGTTCGGGTGACATAGCTAATCTCAGTGTTAAATTAAATCCTACGGGAAGCGGCCAACTGTCGATTTTGGCGGCGCACTTAGATCACAATCAAACCGATAAATGCTGTAAGCGAAATCTTAGTTAATTCAGTACTGGAATGAAATATCACATATGATAGAAGAGGAACCTGACACAAACGAAATAAGACAACAAATCTCCCCCCTCAAGTGAAGATGGGTTTGTGAAAGCTAACAAAATCCCATTGCAAAATTAGGAGAAATTCAAAGTAAGAAAAGTGACAGCCAACCCTCGGAAACTCAGCTTCAAGTTAATGAAACAAACAGCAAACTCCCTGATGTGCTCTGTGACCCTACACCAAATGTTTCCTCACTCTGTAACCACGCAAATCAGACACGAAATGAAAACCTACAACGTTGGCAGAAATTCCCTCATATTGCATGAATAAGTAGTGTTGGATCAACATTTAGAGATAAGCCACATGAAACTACATGGGCCACAAGGTCGACAATTTTAGGTGACTCAAATGTGAGAAAACTACGGGGCACCAACCACACAGAATCCGTCACACTAACTTATCCAGGCCTAACAGTCCAGGCTCTAGCAGAAAAATTGCCTGAACATGTCAAGATAAGTAATAAGTGTGGATCAATTATCATCTGTGCAGGTCCAAAAAATATAGGTAAACTTCCACCAAACCTAATTGCACTGTATATTTCTGACTTTTCATCATCACTCAGGTATGCATGGCCAAACACCCTATTACCTTAGTCGGACTGTTCCCCAGACTAGGATGCACGAATAGGGATAATGATCTACTATTAATGCATACTAACAGCCTTATTAGGAAGACGTGTGTGGCCCAACATTTCTCCTTTTTCGTCATTGGATGGTGAAATCTTAAATGATCATACACTCCTTTCAGTGATGAGATACATCTTACAACATGGGGTAGAACTGTGCTCCAACTCAAGTTGCCGTCATTGCATGACTCATCAGAAAACTCCTAAATGTAAATGGGGATTCCCCCCAGTATGAAGTCACGTCCAATGAGGGGCTGTGGTGTTACTAACCACTTTTTATCTTGATTTTTTTAAACACGCGTAGTGTTGTCTGAAACTTGGGATGTTTCAATGCAATGACTGATAGTGACTGTTTTAAAGTGATTTTTATTGTGTAGTCTTGGTCCATCAGGGGTTCACTGATGCGATGGTAGCGAATCCAAAAAAGTACGCAGTTGCGAGACGTGACCATGGCAGTCGAGGAGGCGCCATGTTAATTATACATAGTGTGCAAATAGCTGTGGTCTTGGTGGAAGTCGGGACACTAGTTGAAGGGTTGGTCATATCTTTGCCCCTTTTTTAACAATACATTTACTCTTTGCTATCTCCCAGATAGGAGTTTAGGGGAATCTGTGATAAACATCTGCCATTTTTTATCAAAATCTATAAACGTGAACCATTCAAACATAATCCTAGGAGACTTTAATCAGTCAACTGTAAACTGGGTAAGCAATAGTACTAGGGACTCACATCACAGATTATTCCTTGAACTTATAACTCCTTTGGGTCTTACTCAGCGTGTGGATAAGCCTATATGGGGGAAAAATACTAGATCTCACCTTTACTGATGATGATCGACTACCCTATGATCTTGTAGTGGGGCCTCACTTTGGTAGAAGTAATCACTGCATTATTACCTTCAAATTATATCTTAACATAGTGAATGTGTCAGGGTCTGAAGCGCAGTCAAACGTGGAATCAACGTTGGGCCGGGTATACATCTCATTTCTCAGGATGTAACTTCAACTGATTGATTGGAATAATCTAATTTTCTCAATTCATTCTTCCATTGGCAGTGCGTGGAAGTGTTTTTTGGAGGTCCTAAATAACAACACAAATTACTGCAGGATAACTAGTGGCATGACTAGAGTACACATTCGCAGCCTTCCAAATTTTTTGGTTAAGTTGAAAAATCATAAACTTAAACTTTGGAAATGATACAGAACAAACCGTAATGCAGACTCCTTAAGGGCATATAACGCTTCTCGGAAAAAATATTCAAATGCGGTTGAGGTGTGAGACAGAAAAAAAAGGAAGAAAATATAATCCGGAACGGAAACAATTCATTCCTTTTTAAATTTTGCCGTAAGTCGCCCTTGGGGAGCGCGAATCGGTCTGCTCGCGAGTCGGTCTGCTCTATCAAAGGACTGGATTTCAAAAAGTTACACTTGCCATCGACCATTGAATGAGTGATGATCTGCAACAGCGTGTATCGGTGATGACTGCCCTCCAAACCGTAAGTTTGTACGTGTCTCCAATCGGAAGTTTCGATAGTACTGCGATTTTGTTGTCACGATTCACCGGCTCTTTGGCTTTCTACAGAAGCCTTTGTTGGGCATCTTGACTTCCACATTTCGCTCCTAGCCGACTTAAAACTACGGAAGTGTATTGAGACAATCTTTGAAAATATTTTGTGACCTCGATTTGTGCATGGGCATTTTGAGGTATTCGCGTTTACAGTTTTCTTGTTTACTCTCAAAAAATGGTCAAATTTCTTTACCAATACGAGGAAACAAAGACGAGACAGAAACGGAACTCAGAATCCGACCCCCCCAACATGGGAAGGCAGACGGCAGACTTTATATTATGACACCATGAAAACAACACCCTACCACATTCGTTCATGCTAGAGTACGCTATTGGTGCCTTCACACAATCACGCTGGAGTGAACTATGATTCGCCAATTTTACCGAATCTTCCAAATTATTCAACCGTCTCGAAGAATTTACCCTCGAGTAAGATGTTGACATGTGTGAAATAAATTCAAAGATGGCCTCCATTCCACAACAAATAACTAATGCGCTTGAGTCACGCTTTGAGGATTTTAGAAACATGTTTGAGAGGTGGACCACGAACTTTTTAAAGAAACAACAACAGATGCTGGAGTTTCACGTTGAATCCCTCTTACTGAAGCTCGAGGCCAGAATAGCAGACATAGACAGTGTTTTACAGAGCAAACTGGAGGAAGTTAAGGCCCTCACACTGGAAAGGCAAAATGATGCAGGTCAAAGTAACTCGCTGGAATTTCAGCTACCAGGTGGCTGTAATCTTATGGTAAAGTTGAAATCTACCATTGGAGGTAGCCTAGAGATTATTTCTGCCCACCTTGACCGCAATGAGAAATCTCAAACTGTGGATAATGCAGCACTTCCTCACACAACACCTTCACTCCCCAAAACATTACAGTCCGTCACAAGAAAAAAAACAAACAAAAAATGAATTGTCTAACAGCCTACGAAATGTGTCATCTTTGTGTAATTTGAAAAATAACAACAGAAATGATGTAGTAAATGGTCACTACAACTGTGACCAAAGTGCATCAAATGCCACCGAAACCCGAGCAGAAATCTTTAAAATGCTGGAATCTAAATGGACTTGCCAAACAAATATAATTGATGACTTCCATGTACGCAACCTTAGAGGAAGATGCCATCCAAATTCAAAAACCTGGACTTACCCCGGTCTTAAAGCACGTGATCTACCATCAAAACTACGACAGTTCCTATTACACGATGACGCAAATGGCTCATTCATAATCTGTGTAGGTTCAAACAGCCGAACTGAGGACTCACCAAACCGAATTGCCCTGCTCATACAAGACTTTGCTGCATCCATTGTTACCAAATTTTCGAATGCCCGAATTTCCATCATTGAGTTGTTCCCTAGACTTGGATTACAACATAGAGAACTCGGCAAAAAAGTCATTCACACAAATTCAATTCTGCGCCAAATGTGTGTTTCAAAAAACTACACCTTTGTTTCCATTGACAAATACATTTGTGCTGACCACACCCTTATGGCGAGAGACCTGACCCACCTTACTGCCAGGGGAAAATATGCTTTACAACTTGAATTGTTAAAAACCCACACACCCTTGGAAAACCTCAGCATGTAATTGGGGTTACACCATCGTTGATTCTACCGCAGCCCAGAGTGATGAGTGCCTCGTCTGCATACTGTTCAATGCCCAAAGTATTGTTTGTAACATCGGGTGTCTTGTTGACTTAGTGCAGCAGGACTTACATGATGTAATGTTCATTGTGGAGTCATGGCTTACTCCTAACTTCACCGATGCTATGATTGTTGATACTCGTAAATTTTCCGTGATAAGACAGGATCGTGGCAGTCGGGAGGGGGTTTATTGAACATACATCGTGTCGAGATCCCATTGGTTGTTCTTGAGGTTGCTTCAGCGGAGGAAGGTATCATTGTTGCACTGCCGCGCAACAAAATTACTTTTATTTTACGTTATTTGCCAAATAGCAATATTGACAGTGAAATTTTAAACCTGTGTTCTTTCATCAAACGGTCCATGAATCATGGCCACTCAAATATTCTGTTAGGGGTTTTCAATCTCTCAACTGTTGATTGGGTTCGAAATTGCGCCGGCGACAGTCACCACGAAATTTTTCTTGATTCAATTGCTCCGCTCGGCCTGCGGCAACTGGTGGACACTCCAACCAGGGGAAATATTATACTTGATTTAGTTTTCACCCATGATGATACCCGGACCACTGCACTGTGACTGAGGTTGGCGCTAATGACCAAGCTGTCGACGCGCCATTAAGCCTCATCTCCCCCCCCCATGATGATAGGCTCGTTTTTGACCTATATGTTGGGGACCATTTCGGTAGTAGCGACCACTGTGTTGTAAATTTCTCTTTAAATCTGTCCCAGACAGGCTCTAGTAAGTCACCCGGATCATCTGCTGCCAAAGCTAAGGGGAAGATCAACTTCGACCTGTTAAAATCGTTCACGAGACAATTGGATTGGGACAGTTTAATTTTCGTGAACCATCCAAATATTGAACAAGCGTGGACTTGCTTCCACTCATTGCTAGCTGGGCACATTGAGCTATGTAGTGAAAGCCCACATGGAAAAAAGCGGAAACCTATGGTTTATCCACAACATATTGTTAAATTGGGCATCAAAAAGCTGAAACTGTGGAAAAGGCTTAAAGTAAACCCAGACCCATCAACACTGCTTGCCTTCAGTGAAACCTTTGCTTCTAACACCATTATGGATGACGGAAACTTACTTCTTCCAGCACGTCAATCATCTAGTAATATCTTTCCATGCTCCACAGTGGCTTTTCCTGAAATTGCAATTGCTTCGGCAATTAATACACTTAAACCAAGTAAGTCCTACGGTCCCTACAGCTTTTCTATTTTTCTTTTGATACAGCTAGTTTATGAAATCAGCTATCCTCTCTCGAAGCTTTACTCGCTTTCTTTTGTTAAAGGTAAACTGCCACCTATTTGGAACACAACTAACGTTGTATCCGTTTTTAATAAGGGTTCCTCCTCCGACCCAGCTAACTACAGGCCAATTGCACTCACTTGTGTGGCATGTAAAGTGATGGAATCAATCATTCATGATACAATTACTAAATTTTTAAATGAACATTCAATTGTTAAACATGATCAATTTGGTTTCCTACCGAATAGATCTGCTACCCACCAATTACTAATGGTCCTCGATGGCTGGACAAGTGCACTTGATGTTGGTGTTCCTTCTGATAATATTTATTTTGATTTCAAGAAAGCCTTTGAATCGTTCGTTCATCGAAAGCTTCTTCTCAAACTTGAGGGTTGCGGTATCAAAGGGGACTTACTTATCTGGATAATGTCCTTTCTACATAACAGGGTCTAAAGAGTAGTAATAGAAAATACTGTTTCTTCTTGGGTACGGGTTCGAACCATGCGGCGTTCCACAGGGGCCTGTCCTGGGACCACTTCTCTTCGTTATTTACCTAAACGACTTAACATTTAACGATAACAACATTTTTGGTTTCAAGTTCGCTGACGATCTTAAAATTGCGCCTTTCTATCCACAAATGTCTCACTTTTCATGTGGGTAAAAGTAATAATTGCTCCAGGTATTTTTTGGAGCATATGACTGAAGTGCGCGATCTTGGGATTTGTTTTACCAATAATTTGAAACCAACCATTCACTTGCCAGAAGGTCTGTGCATTGGCATATCGTCGCTCAGCCATAGTTAATAAGTGCTTCACATCCGGTAATGTTGAAACCAAGGTGTGGGCTTTTAAAGTTTTTGTGCGACCGCTTCTGGAATATGCCACCCTGGTTTGGTCGCCATATTTAGCATGGGATATTGATCTGATTGAGGCCGTGCAGCATAGATATACGAAGAGCCTCCTGGGTATGCATGACATTGCCTACCGGGACAGACTTGAAAAGCTTGATCTGGAACTTTTGGAGCTGAGATGAATTAGATTAGACTTAATATTGACATTTAAAATCCTCCATAAATTGATATCTGTAGCTCTCCAGTTCTTTGATATCCCTGATTGTCCTATCAGCACACGGGGGCACAACTGGAAATTTATTGTTCTAGCCTCTCTTCTTGACTGTCGCCGTAACTTCTTCGCGGTTCGGATTGTCCCAATTTTGAATTCTCTGCAGGCCAGCACTGTAAATGCAACAACAATTTAGGCTTTCCGTAGAATGTTGGAATCTGAACCATTGCACAGATTTCTTAAGTGACCATTTCCGGCAAATCACTAACTCTATTGTTCTTTCATTAAAACCATAACTTGCCAGGAACGGTGTACGTGGTTCCCCAACCCTTCCGACCTCCATCCACTTACCAGTGGTAAATTTTATTATTATTATTATTATTATTATTATTAAATACAGTAAATGAGACCAATACCACCTTTCAAAAGCCCCAGTGGATTCCTTGTAGAAAACCAAGACAAGGTTGTAATTTTAAGTAAGATTTTCGTAGCAAATGGCATTATAAATGATGGTAACCAAAATCTCCCGTGGCCCCAAAATCCATGTGGGCAAAGTAAGTGTCACACTGTAAAGTTTAGCCAAACTGCTGTTCTCACTGCACTGACAAATCTTAAATCCAGTACTTCATGTGGCCCAAATGCATTTCAGTCTTTTTACTTAAGCAGATTTCAGCTAAAATTTGCTACCCATTATCTCAACTTTTGACTACATCTTTTAAGCAAGGAGAACTTCCACATCAGTAGAAAAACGCTATTGTTATTCCAGTCTTCAAGAAAGGTTCGGCATCGAATCCTGAAAACTACAGGCCTCTCTCATTGACGTGTGTGATCTGTAAAGTCAATGTATACTATGTTACCTTACTTAATGGTGACATCCATTATTACACCGGATCAATTTGGGCTTCTCCCAGGCCGCTCAGCCACACACAACCTTTTGAGCATTCTAGACCAGTGGACCGATGCATCTATTTTGATTTCAAAAAAGTGCTCGAATTGGTTGTTCACCGAAAACTTCTTGCAAAATGAAATGTATGTGGCATTGGTGTATTGCTTCTAAATTGGTTGTCTGCATTTTTGGGAAACCGAACACAACAAGTTAAAATTGAATTTCCTCTTTCAGATAAGGTTGACGTGGTGACTGGCGTCCCTTAAGGTTCGGTTCTAGGACCATTTTTGTTTCTAATCTTTTTAAATGATCTTGACCTGAATACTTCTTCACGATATGGTTCAAAATTTGTGGACGTAATAAAGATTGGAACTGAGATCGTATCTGCGGGTCCTTCACCTGCCCTTTTGGTTGAGTTTGGGAATGTACATAGTTGGTCTACGATGTGGCAGTTGCCGCTTTCATCCTCAAAATGTCAATCTTTAAGTATTGGACCAAGGAGTCCAGAATCAAACTATGTATTTAACAGTGACACACTTCCTTTCGCCAACGAGATTCGAGACTTTGGCATCTGGTTTTCCCATGACCTTAAGTCATCTCTGCACTGTACGAAAATTTACTCGGCTGCTTTTCGATGGCTTGCCATTATAAATAAATGTTTCACTTCGGGTCATCTAAAAACTAAGGTGTGGGCATTCAAGGTGTTCGTCCGCATGATATTGGAGTATACAACACCTGTTTGGTCCCCGTACCTCGCCAAGGATATTGACTTGATCGAGTTAGTGCAGAAACGGGTCTTGAGCTTCTTGAACTGAGGCGCCTAAGATTTGACCTAATCATGACGTACATGATTCTACGAAGCTTGATAACGATTGACCTTCCGCTCTTTGATCCGGCTCCTAGTCTACATAACACTAGTGGGCACCCTTGGAAGCTTGCTGCCAAAGGTGCGAAACTTTACTGCAGAAAAAATGTTTTCTCAGTCAGCATCATTCCCATTTGGAATGCGCTTCGACCAAGTACGGCGGGCATGAACTCTTAAGAAGGAATTCAGGAAAGAACGGCTCACTGAAGACCTCAATAAATTTATTAAAAGACCATTGTGACACCCGCCTCCGAGCACTGGCACAGTATTGGTATCCCATGTCCCATCCAAACCATTTATTGAGTATGTGGTGAAATATTTGTTTTAAGTTTTAATTTTTATATTTTTATTTTAACAATTCAGTTCGACAAATCCCGTTATGTGGATGCATTTGCTTTTGCCTCACTATATTAGCATTCCCTTGTTTTGCACCTTGGCCGTCTTTCCCCTGAAAAACCTACACGTTTGGCAATGCCATAGGCGTCCGATGTGTCCCTGGCAGGTCTAACCTTGGTGGTAAGGCATTCGTGCCTTTCCCTCCCCTTTCTTCCATCTCTTCTACATTCCTGGCAAATGTTTTTTATTTCATTTTAACTCTATTGTTGAATTTCAATCTAACATATTTCTTAACCGATAAAGGCATTGATTTTACAGAAGATGACATAATTGGTAGCTGGCTGTTAGTGACCTCCCGGTCCTTGCTAGACCTGTTGCTATTACGACAAAAACTTCAACTTATTATTATTATTATATTATTATAAGTTAAGCGTGATTACCTTCTGATATTTACAACGTCAGTCTGAAATGCAGACCAAAGAAGTGCAACACACTGCATGGCCTAGTAGGATGATTCTTACTAATAAAATAAGCTGAAGGTGAAGAACTGAATCATTTTTAGAGTTAGAACACACACTAACAGTAATAGTGTTAGCAAAGGGTCAGCCGTTGTTCGAGTTAAATCTTAATTTTAAGGCTCGTAACACAGTTAGATATGA
Source organism: Lithobius niger (assembly GCA_023313725.1). Classification (NCBI taxonomy): domain Eukaryota; kingdom Metazoa; phylum Arthropoda; class Chilopoda; order Lithobiomorpha; family Lithobiidae; genus Lithobius; species Lithobius niger. The sequence continues at coordinate 5,130 of JAHWFP010168435.1, read as the reverse complement.
AAATATGTTGACCTGTTTTAAAACCTATCCTCGATTAGGTTTGCTACAAATATTTTGAAATTCGGTGAAGCCGAATTAGAAATTCAGAATTTATATTCTATAGACGTACTTTTGCAGGCCCACGCCACAGGTTAACTTACACTATGTAAAATCTTGGATTACATCCAAATAAAATCTTTGTTAATGAGTACGCCCCTGTTCAGGATAATTTTACTTGAACTGAACGTACACCTCAAATCTTAAATGCTGTATATATTCATTTCAACGTTTTAACATAACGTTTTAACATTCAACGTTTTAACATAACAAACGAATACTTCAGAATTAAACTAACGCATATGCAAAAATCAATAATATTCTGAAAAGAACGCCATTTCTAAAATAAATCCCCAATCGTTACTTGTTGAGGAAATGTTATTTTAACAGTTAACCCTACATGTCCTCAGACACCATCTGGAAAACCAAAAAAATTTTAGATTTTAAACTTCAATATTTAAAAATAAAAAAAATGGCTTAATCATAGATTGCAGAAAATGAAAAATTATACTTAAAAAATAAAAAACCTAGTTACTAAATTTAAAAAAAAACAAATAAAAATAAAAGTGTAAAAATTTGAAACAGTAGCTGGAGTATGTGTTATGCATGCAATGTGGGACGTTAAAGCATCACGTGCGATACTAGTACATGTTGTTGACTGTGAAATTTATACCAAAGATGGGTGGAGTGCCGTTCGTGAAAATAATAATCGTGACACCTTATGGAATAATTTTGGGGCCATCCCTTACAGTGCCATACTATCTAGTTATATAGGTTATGTTCTCCTATTAAGAAAAAAAATTTTAAACATGAAATAGTCAGAATATTACAAAACACAAGCTTAGGTTGTGAAAAAAAAACATTCAAACAAATAGATATATAATTAAAAAATTTGAAACAGTAGCTGGGGTATGTATTATGGGACGTGCATGCACCATGGGACATTAAAGCAATGAGTGTGATATTAGAACGTGTCACTGAGTGTGAAATTTCTACCATTGATTGGTGGAGTGGCTTTCCTGAAAGTAATAATGATGACACCTTGTGAAATAATTTTGAGGTTACCTCATGCACTACCTTGCTGTCTGTTACAATGTTCTGTTCCCCTATTACGATAAAGTATTTTAAATATGAATTACTCTCATTATTACAAAACACAAAGCTTACGTTGTGGAAAAAAAAACTTAGTTACTAAGTAAAAATAAATAAAAAATTAATATAAATAGAAATAAAAATTTAAAAATTTGAACAGTAGCTGGAGTATGTCTTTTCATGCACCATAGGATGTTAAAGCATCATGTGTGATCTTAGTGTATGTTGTTGAGTGTGAAATTTGTACCATTGGTTGGTGGAGTGTCTTTTGTGAAAATAATAATGATGACGCCTTGTGGAATATTTTTTTGAGGTTAACCTATACACTACCTTACAGTATATCACAGGTTCTTTTCTCTTATTACGATAACGTATTTTAATTCCGAATTACTCTCAATATTACAAAACACAATGCTTAGGTTGTGTACATAATTAAAAGCTTAGTTACTAAGTAAAAAATAAAACCTTAATATAAATAGAAATAAAAATTAAAAAATTTGAAACAATAGCTGGAGTAGGATTTTTGCACGCACCACATGACGTTAAATCATCACTTGTGATATTAGTACATGTCATTGAGTGTGAAATTTCTACCATTGCTTGGTGAAATTCCTTTTGTAAAAGTAATAATGTTGACACCTTGTGGAATCCCATACACTGCCTTACAGTCTAGGTATGGGTTGTGTTCTCCTATTATGATAAAGAATTTTAAATACAAAATTGTCAGAATATTACAAAACACAAGCTTAGGTTGTGGAAAAAATAAACAACTTAGTTACTAAGCAGAAAATAAAACATTAATATAAAATAAAATAAAGATTTAAAAATTTGAAATAGAAGCTGGAGTATGCTTTATGCATGCACCATGGGACGTTAAAGCTTTACATGTGATATTAGTTCATGTCGTTGAGTGTGAAATTTCTACCATTGATTGATGGAGTGCCTTTCTTGAAAATAATAATGAATAATTTTGGGGAATAATTTTGAGGCTATGCGATACACTACCTAACAATCTATTACAGGTTTGGCTCTCGTATTACAATAAAGTATTTTAGATACGAATTACTCTCAATACTACAAAAAAAAACAAAGCTTATGTTGTGGAAAAATTTAAAACATACCCCACACCTCATATATTTTTCTTTAACTCTTTCGTTGTAGGTGCAAGTGGTCTTCCCAAGACTGTTTCCATGTACATTGCACGTTTCTTGTATAATAAAATGTCTTGTTCTGTATGGTATTTAGTCTACCTTATTACGCCTTAACAATGGGCTTTGTCAATACAATTATGACTGGCGAGCATTTTGGGGGAACAGGTGATTTTATAATTTATGGTGAGTATCATGAGCATGTATTACATGCCACCATTACATGCACCGCTTTTGTTCTTAATAGAAATGCGTTACATTAGTTTTGGTGGAAATAGTCGGTTTTCTTGTAGTTGGTTGCTGAGCATTTAGTGAGATTGTGAAGTTGTACTTAAGCAAGCTGACAATGGCATATTCCACACGATGGCAATGATATGCCCCTTTCCGAGATATTTTGAAGTGATATTCCGAGAAATTCTGATTCTTTGTAGCAGAGTTCAAAACAATTCTATTCCATTTGCATTTACTACATTTAAATTAACGTTTTATAAAATAAAATAAAATAAAATTAGATTAAAATATTAAATTATCATTAAATTAAAATATTTAAATGATTATTATAGCAGAGAAAATCCATAGAGCTGTGATGACTTGAGGAACAACAATGGGCAAAGTCACCGCCAGGCCTGCCAGCCAGAGCACCATGAGAGGCTACTATGCTCAATCAGTGGTTATGTGAACTATTCTGGGCGATTCCAGACAATCTTTTCACCCCTACGAAGATCAGAGATTTCCCGGTTCAAATTCCCGAGTTGGCTCCTTCCTTTACCAGATATTTTTTCTTCTCAGAAAAGTCTGGTGATGTTGAAAACTAAGTCGACCTTACCTAAGGCTAAAAAAATTATTGGCCTAGGTATAATCAGTTAATATTTGTCCGGATTTAATCCATCAGTAAGTTTAGTACCACGTGGTTGCCTAGGACTGCATTTCAATATTACAATCCACCTATAACAGTACAGACTCTGATGTCTAACTGTGTGACATGAACTAACATTGTTAACAATCATGCCAACAAGACCCAATTCGTTTTCGCTCTGGCGTCCCTCTCGAAGGGGTCCACTCTATCAGCAAGGTACTTGCAGGAGTTCCGGCCGCTGTGGTCCCAGTATGCCAGTTATCAGCGGCTGTTTACTGATGGGTCGAAGTTGGACGTTGGCGTGGCGTGTGCTTGTGTATGTAAGGGAGTAACGGTTGCCCATCACCTTCCATTAGACTATTCTGTGTTTTCTGCAGTGCTTTTGGCTCTTGGTTTGCAGTGGAATGGATCCCTGACCTTCAGGGCACCCATTTAGCGATTCCATGAGTGCTCTGGAGTCCTTGGCCAATTGCAATCCTCGGAACCCCTTGACACAACGTGTCCAAGCTTTGCTTTCCCGCTTGCCTGGCCAGCAGAAAACCGTGCTTTTCTGCTGGATCCCGGGCCATGTTGGGATTGGTGGAAATGAGCAAGCTGATTCTGCAGCGAAAGGGGCCCTTTCTGGCCCTCTCGAAAGGGATCTCAGACGCCTTTCCAGCTCTTCGTCTGAGGTTACACGCTTTTTGGCAAACCTTGTGGGACAGACAGGACGATAATAAGTTCCCTCAGACGCCTTTCCAGCTCTTCGTCTGAGGTTACACGTTTTTTGGCAAACCTTGTGGGACAGACAGGTCGATAATAAGTTACGAGCTATCAAAGGCACTGTCGAGGAATGGCACTCGGCGTGTTGCCACAGTCGCCGTGAGGAGGTAGTGTTGGCCCGTTTGCGCATTTGTCACACCCGACTTACTCACTGTTTCCTTTTGCGGGGGGTTGCGCCTTCTGAATATTATTGGTATCGACGGTCACTTATGGTCCGGCACTTCCTTGTTGATTGTCGCCATCTTGATGGTGTTCGTCGTCGTTTCCGTCTTCCGCATGACATTGCGCGTCAATTGGACAATAAGTCTGTCCTCCTGTCCGGTGTTTTCAATTTTTGCAGGAGGTACAGCTGTATGACGAGATTTAGATTGGGGGTTTGAATAATATCTTTGTAATGTGTGGTGCAGTGGCAACCCGGACTACTGCACTGTGACTGAGGTTGGCGCTAATGACCAAGCTGTCGACGCGCCATTAAGCCACAATCCCCCCAATTACAATATTACGTGGTTATATGTACAGTCATGGACAATGAAATATGGACAGTGACAACGTCGGCTTCAGTGCTAGGAAGTCTTATCCATTAGTTTTGCCAGAGACTTGTGCATTTAGCAATGCCAACCAACCCACAAATATCTCCGCATATGTTTACCAGTAATTTGCATCAAGAATAAACCTTGCTTTGGGTTCGTCTTCGTCTTTGAGTTGTTTATAGAAACACCTGAGTTTATTTTATTTTCATCTTCTATTTTTCTGTTTTAAATTGCTTGTAAACGCTAAGAGGTTTCAAATAGCTGAATATGTTCTGTTTATTCAATAAATTATTGCATAGGTGGAAGAAACTTTTCTTAAAAGGTGTCCTGGTTATAAAATTTTGCGTGAGAAAGTGTTGGTTGACAAATTGTTTGCTGGAAGTCTGGGGGGGGGGGGCTTAAGGAATGGGGAAAATAATATTTCGTCACTGCGCATGTCTAAAACTGGAAAACAATTTCTGCAGAGATGGGTTTTCAAATGAAATGCCTAATTTAAAATTTTGTTTGAGAAAGTGTTGCTTGACAACTTACCTGCTGAAGGTCTGGGGGACATAGGGAATTAGGGAGAGCTGAATAAATTTTCCCTGATCATGTTTAATGCTAGAAAATTGCTGGGCTTCAACTTGTCTACAGAAGAAGCTTGGGAGTGATTTATTCATCACCACTCAGGTTTTAAAGTAAAATCTTTGGGAGTCGGGGGGGGGGG